>JAODFZ020006205.1:0-11588 GCA_027574845.2 Deinopsis erosa
ATAAATGTAAAATTAAAATGTCTAAAAGTATTTTATAAAATTTAGCAAGAAATATAGAAAATAGTAACAAAACAAAAATGGGTTGAAAAAATGCGAAACTCTAGGATAGTTTTGTTTTATTTTGTAATTGTTCAAAACAACAATTGAAAACTGGTTCTTACAGAACAGCGGACTAAATGACATGTTATTTGATACGTAGCATTAGTAGAGGACAAAATCGCTATTACAAATATTGAACTTAACAAGATAATACGACAAACAAATACACATCCCTTTTGTAAAACATTATCAATGTTCTCCATAATTATTTATATATTTTTTTACATTTTTTTTTAATCATTTTTAATACATTAATATTTAACGCAATTACTGATTGACTATATATACTTTCAGGTAAAGTTCATACGACACCAGATTAATATTAATATTATATATAAGTGTATATATATATATAAGAAAGACTATGTAGTCTCCAAAATGAATAGTTGAACATAAAATAATATGCAATAATAGAAGAAAGTGTTTCTTTAGAATATGTTGTCACTTGCTTAACCCGTTTTCATCAGCTGGTTGTCGTAGGAACTTTAAAGCAAGGCCTAGATCTAGGATAAATATACACAATTGTTTACCAATTCCTATAAAGGCTATCTACTAAAAACTGATCAGCTTATTACTTATTATTTCACTTTTATTCATTTGGGACTTGGTAAAGCACAAATACTTTATTTATTGATTAACAATAGAGCAGTGTGTGAGTGTCTGTACGTGTATGAATGTGTGTGTTTGTGTAATGTGATGATTATGAAACATATACATTCGCTAATAATTTTTTTTTATATGTAAGCGCTCTCCGATCTCTACCTACAAAGTGTTTCATTACAAATGGAAATTATAAACTAATATATTTTTTATCTTGCTTTCTATATAATAATATATTTTGGTTTTCACACATACGATACGCACATCAAGACAAAGCCGTGATTATAAATAATATTTACAACTATTTTACTAATCAGCAATTATATTTATATCATTCCCGATAATGAAAAGACGATGTAGTAATGACAAAATAGAAAATTATAATGAAAATGTTTGTCTTTCGCTACAATTTTCATTATTTGGAATGATTTTTGTTGTTGTGTATGGTTATTTGACCTAAATATAAGATTATATTTTGGTAGCCCATTGCACCAGCCCCGATGATCACAAAAGTCTTTTAAAAATCTTTCCTTTTCTCTCCATAATATTTAGTTTACTACGCCATAAAAGAATAGAAAAGATTTTCAAAGCACTTTGATATAATTATATAGTGAGCCATCCTCAATCAAAATAATTTCAGCTTTCAATAAAAACAAAGTAGAAGAAGAAAACATAAAATTAATTAACAAATAATATATAAATTGCAACTTATTTCATTATATTGTACCATATTTCACAAGAAAACCATTTTATTTCCATCACACTTATGTATATTTATAAATAATATACAAGTGCTTAAAATTACATAAGTTTAAAGCTTTTGTTTTGTTTCATTTATTCCACCATTTAAATTCTTATTTTTAAATCCATCTTTACATATAATTTCATATTATTAAGCACCAAAATTTCTAAATATATCTTCTTAATTTATAATTTTTCTTTGGGAACAATTTGCATCTTTCTCTCAACAATATGACAAAGATTATCATTAAAAATGGGTGTTTTATGTAGGTTAGGTTAATTAAAAATAAATAAAACAGTTCATCATAATATAATACATACATTTACACAAATAATAGTAATAAAAGTGACGTGAAGCTTTAAAATGAATGCAAATATTCACATATTGATTTAATTGATTATATAAAGTAAAAATAAAATCTCACTTGTATGTATTCAATGTGTTCAGCATGTAGTTATGTAAGTTTAGGTTTCATTTATAAAAATACAATGCATTTTCTCACTAGTAAAGCTCTTTTTATATCATCATCATCTAAAACAGATGAATATTTTAGCTAAATTTCATGAATGAAACCAGTTTTATGTTTATTTAAAAAGGAATCCAGATTTGGCCTACTTTATTGCTTTTAGCTAAAATATCATATTATTTTTTTACAATTTGGTTGGATAAGAATTGGTAATTTTCAAAAATCATAAACTAGCAAACTGGCTAGAATTAATTAGACGATTATCATCATTAAAAGCGCTTGATTTCATTAATAACTAGATATACAATTATATTTAGTTTCTTCATTAATTAACATACAGAATGTTCGAAATAAGAATTTTTGAAAAATATTAAAAAGTCTAATTTATATTATTAGGTAAAATTGATTGTTGAATTGTTGAATAAGTAAATAATAAAAGAGTTTATAAAAATACTATTTTACTGCATATTTTAGTAAAAAATAGTAAATTTATAAATAGATCGTTTAATAATTATTTTTATACAAAATGAAGCGTATTTTGAACACCCTGTGTGTCGACATAAATTCATCATCCACCAATAAACTACTCTGAACACCCATCTACGAATTCTAACAAAATAAATTCATCTCTCTAGGTGATTTGTCGTATCGTATCGGTTAATTGATTAAAAATATTGGAAAGTTTCACATTTATTTATATTACAGCGTAGCGTAATAACAATATGAATAATTTATGTCTATGTTGTTGTTGTTGTTGTTATATGTTCTTAGTATTTTTCGTATTATGTAAGAGAAACAAGTTTTAATAAAATAACGAACACACAGAGAGAGAACTGTGCAAATTCACCTATAAATAGTTCAAACTTTTGCTCGAAATGTATATAAAAAAATCAATATGCGTCATCATGCGAATAAAAACCCTCCATTACTTTTAATTAATCAACTTAACAATTAGAATTCATAGTTTTCTATCACTTTCTATCATTTAAAACTCTTTTCTGTTATTATTATTATTTAAGTTACAATTTCGTTTTCAATTTGAATGCATATTGAAAAATGTCGGAAATAAAGCGAAATATTATAATGATATTTATAGAATGTTGTAAAAACCGCTCACAATGACATAATTGAGTGTATTTAACAACTTAAAAATAGATTTGAAAAAAATTATATCGTACATGTAATAAAAAAGAAAATAGATAGAATTGTTTACATAAATATTACGTCGCTTAATTGTTAATTCAACTGAATAAACAAGTGAAATGAAATTTGTTTTGTAAAAAGTGCAATTAAAATCAATTAATGGGTCAATAAAGATGCACCTTATTGATTTATTGAGCTAACAAAGAGCAATTACATCAAGTGAAGCTTCTCACAACATTCTAATTGCAGTTTAAATGTGTTTAAAGCTTCATCGACTTGATATTTTAAATTTCACGTCATTTACCTTATTTTTTAAAAAGTACTCTCATCTAATATATGAATTATTTACATATTTATTATTCAAAAATTGAGTGTACCCTTTTCAATGCCATTTTGCTTTTTTTTTATCAAAAAAATCAGATTATTATTAGAGAAAAAACACAATCTCATCTATATGCGCATTTTGGACACTCTGCACTCATTTGTTTCGTAATCGAATATACATATATGGCACTATTTAATGTAAATAATGCCGGACAACAAAAAACCTGAACAATGAACGCTTTCGCACGTGCTTCACACGAATCTTTGTGTTTATATTTATAATATTTTTAGTCGAAGTAAACAATTAGTGTAATCGAGTGTAGATTATGTAAGCAGCCAACTGTAATCACCTTTGATCATCATCATAGATTCGATTGTATTCAAGTGGAATGAATCCTCTAAATAAGAATATTTATTGATTAATTATCAAATAAAATAGTTTTTGATGATGATGGTAAATAAAAAATGTCAACTTAATAACAAATTCAAAATCAATCGAATGAATGACCGAACGACGAACGCAGGGAATGTAACTAAAGGTGCGTTAGAGAAAACTTGTCAATAATTAATTGATTCATTTGACTTGCAGTAATTTCGATCACATGACTTGCTCCCTTTTATATTGTCCTTGCAGCTTACATAACAATACACAAATCAATTGTTACTTATACATAATATGAATAATTGAATAAGAAAATTTGGATGGATGGAAGACTGTATGTAATAAATTCATTAAAACAAATGAATATTAACTAAAATTGTAACGTCGACGTGAGAAAAATCGCTTTTCAATTGTTATTAGTGCGTCTGTGTGTAGTAATAAAATGACGTCGTGAATATGACGACATATTTTTCTATTTTTATATACATATTTCTCAAAATCGTAAAAAGTAGTTTAGTTTAAACAAAATGGAAATATGTATTAACAGATTAATATATAGTTTTAATTAAATTCGATTGCTTTTAAGTATATCAATTTTTATCAACTATTATATGAAATATTTGTTAATAAAAAAAAATGAATTCTATAGAATTTCTATAGATAACATTTTTTTCATTTTTTTCCTTTTCCATATTTAAATTATTTAGTGATAACTTTGTTTTGCATTCTAAACACAAAAATATGTACTCAAAAAACATTTGTTTCTATGTTATTTATTACATAACCGATTCCAATTCGGTATAAATGACTAATTAGATTTGTTCGCTATTATCAGGTACTTATTTGTCAGCCTATTATACATCATTAGATAGAAAATGTAATGAAGGAATAATAATTGTATGAAATGAGATTAAAATAAGGAGATGATGACGCGTTCGTCATCATATGTTTATATGTATGTATGTATGTGAGAGGTTTTGTGTGGACTAGTAGATATATACTATATATATATATTTAGTATATATAATATATAAAAATAATAGGATAGACAGACGAGTGCAGAGTTGCCAATTGAATAAAATAGGTGTTGGAAGTCCTTTGAGATTCTGAAGGATAGACAGAGCTATAGATTACTTACACACAAACACGTAAGAACATTCAAAATTCAGCAAACTCTTTAGCACACTTCTCGGTTGATGAAATGCGTAAAACTTCTTCTTCATAATCATCGAAATTACTTGTATCGCCTGGACCTTTGCAGCGTGGTATAAATGGTGCTTCAATTTTCTTTTGAAAGATTGCAATCCAATCGGTGGATGCAAACCATTTATGACCTTTAATATCATTCACACCAGCTTTGAGATTACCATATCGTTTAGTCAGATCAACTTGTAAGAGATTGCGCAGCAGATCTTTTAAATCGGATCCGAAATGTGATGGGAAGCGCACTTTACCTGAGACAATCTTTTCATATATTTGAATTGGTTGATCGGCAAAGAATGGAGGATAACCGGCTGCCATTTCATAGACTAGAACTCCCAATGCCCACCAATCGACTGCTTTATTATAACCTTTGCTCAGGATGATCTCGGGAGCAAGATATTCAGGTGTTCCGCACAATGTCCAAGTGCGACCTTTGACACGTTTTGCAAAACCGAAATCGGTTACTTTTAGATAGCCTTGAGAATCTATAAGTAAATTTTCCGGCTTCAAATCTCGATAAATGAGATCTAAATAATGTAGATATTCAAATGCGAGCACAATTTGTGCGGCATAAAATCTTGAATGTGGTTCGGAGAAACGGCCAACTTTGCGTAAATGGGAAAACATTTCGCCACCAGGCACATATTCAAGAACCATATACAGATTCGAATTGTCTTTAAAATGGAACTTTAAACTGACAAGAAATGGAAAGCTAATCGCTTGCAATATCCGTTTTTCATTTAATGTATGTTCCACCTGCTTTAGCTTGACAACTTTCTGCTTATCCAATATTTTCATTGCATAATATTCTTTAGTTGGTTTATGCTGGACCATCATAACACGTCCAAACGAACCAGTTCCTAATGTTTTAATTCTATCGAAATCATCCAAGCAGGCTGTATTTGTTGGATTCTTCTTCCATTTATCTTCGAATTCTTCCTTTGCTTGATCAAGAAATTCCTTTACACTCTCGGCAGAGTCTACTTTCTTATTCGCTGTAGCGGCATTGTTGCCCATTTTGAAGACTTTGAGACCTTCCAGGGTTTCAAAATCACCTAAATGCCGAACTCCGCTTTAAAGCACTAAGTAAAGGCTTCGCGGATGTTGCAATTCGACCTATGTCAACATAAACTGTACACACGCATTTCTTTATCACCACTTTTCACACTCTTGTTCGTACACAATCGACTACAATCACTATAATATGTACGTTGTGATATTATAAACTATCATTAGATGCACACAATTTATTTTATCACAAATCAACCGCTTACAGTTTAGACGAAACTATAAAATGGCTTCCAGGTGCCCAGATTTTCATTTCATTTAGAGATTGGAAGACGAACAGAGCACCACCAATATACACAACAATAATACAACATTTACGCTATCCAACGTTAGATGTCGTTGGAATGACCTTTTTCCAGCAACTACGCAAACGCTTATGTATGTATAACAACCAAACCAACGCTCACTCAATGCTTTCAATAACAACGATTTTAATTTTCCTTTACATAATTCTAAAAATACTATACATACAAATACAAAATTTTCCATCATATTTCTATTTTCATATCAATTTATTTATATAATCAGTAAGCGATTTATATGAAAAAAAAACTTTCTATTCATTAAAAATACAGCAAAGAAATCATTTTATGCAATTTTCTATTCTATTTAATGATTTTTATAAAATATTTTATGTATTTCGTGTAATATAAAAATATCATGTTGACTTAATACACTAATTTTATTGATTTTTTTACTAATCTATGTGTGAATTTGGATATGAGCAGGTAGATGCACCTTTTGAGGCAAAATTCCACGAAAATTGTTAGTTCAACCATCAACTTATAATCTAATATTAGAAAACATAAAAATATGCCACGAAATTAATTTATTACAAATTGTACTTTCATTGTTTTGATTGCAACGAGTTTCTCTTTGCTCATAATGTATGTTTTTATTGATTTCAATTATCTTTAACAGTAAAATATTTTTTAGCAATTAATTTTGGGAAGTAATTATACAAATTTGCTAATTTAAATATTTTCGTTTCATTTGTGAATATTTGTTATGCAAATTGCCAACGAAATTGAGATAAAGTTAGAATTTGTTATTAGAGTACCGCGAAAATTTATATTTTGTTCACCTATTTGGAACGAAGTTAGCCGATCCGAACTTCGTTACCAATCAGCGTGCAATAAATAAACAAGCTTCATCTCGATCTCGCTCTCGCATTTCCTCTTTCATTTCGAGTGTATCTAAAATCGACGCGCGTTTGCTACTCCGCGTTCTGTAAGTTCATATTGATAAGTTCGAAAAGAATTACAGAACAAAATAGAAAAGATGGCAGATAAAGCTGAGGAAAAGCCGTAAGTATAAAAAGCTTTTTGAATTTTATTGAAATATGCGTGGTATGAGTGAAAAGCAAGTGACGCTTTGTTTTGGCGGGCCAAGCTAAGATGGCGTCCATTGAAAACATAAATGCCGGTAATCCCGGCATGCCTCTTTCCAAGGCCTTGGATGCATTTTTTATACACACATATCAATCCACCATATTGTTTATTATTAGAAACGTTCGCCGGCTTGAATGTTTTCATTTTGAAATTGTATGAAATTAAACATAACAGTTCACGCAAAAAGACATCGTCTCAGTGTAATCACTTCCTGTTTTACATTTGCCGTTACATTTCCACCTACATACACCTTTTAAAATACGAATCAGATAAGAAACGCTTTCAAGTGTATCTAGATATTAAATAAATGAAAAGATGCCTTTTTTTAATTGAAAACATTCATCTTTAGTGAAGTCCCTGTTGCTGATGAAGACACAGAGCAGGATAAGAATGATGAAGTTGAGGAAGATGCAAATGCACCTGAAGTTGTAGACGAGGACTCTAAAGCTGAGAGCGGCAGCGAGGAAGGAAAAGATGAGAAAGAGGCGAAAGAAAATGGTTCAGAAAAAAAAGAGAACGGATCAGCCACCAACGGCGACATAGGTAAATTTTTATTAATCTAATTCATATTTCAATTATTTGGAACAATTACGCAAAAAAGCGAAAATAATTCATAAACTTTCAGCCTTCGCTGGTTAATAAAACAGGTGAATCGGTAATTAATTAATTCCCTTGCACAAAAAGCGCTTCTATTAATTTCTTATTAGAAGAATTTAACAATATGATTCGCTCTAATTAATTCCCACATTTTAGGCTTTTCTTTTTTGCCATTGTTACATTTGAACCTGTATTAGATGCTCATATATGTCTATTCTCTTTTTACAACTAACAGTACTTTGAAAACATATGTGCAATAAACTTGTACAGGTTTTGATGTAAATGACGCCTCATATATGAGAACTGTTTGCTAGTTCAGCAAAATGTTTTCTTCTAATAGCTTGTATTACATTTTATTTAGAATAAGTCACATAAAAGCTAAGAGAAGCACTATTTTTCTATATAATTTTATTGTTGGTACAAAAAAAATACGAAAATAAAGTTTCTGTTCATTACATTTAATTATTTTTCGCTTTTAAATTAGAATATATTACATTTAGTTTAAGTACCAACTATTTAAATTTATGTAAATTTATTGTTGAATAATTAAAACTAAAAACCGGCAAAGTAATGACAAAAAATACTTTATTTTTTATATATTGAAGGCAATTTGTTGGACAGATAGACAAAAAGTAAATAAATTAATATCTGTCCAAATAAACAAAAAAACTGCCTTTAATATATATTCATTAGTCGACAATATCAACACATAATATTATATTTTATTTTTTATTTTCTGCATTTATTGTTTTGTTCGTAGTAATTTAATATGTTAATGTGTTCATTTTATTTCACAGAAAAATGTCCTGTCAAGCGGAAATCGTCAGGTGATGATGTTACCGAAGAAAAGCCGGCCGATGGTGCAACTCCAGAAAAGAAGGCGAAGATGGAGGAAGCACCACCTGCAGAGGCGGCTGAATCCAATGGAGAGACCGATGTTCCAGCTTAAGAGGCTTAATCGTAAAGAAAACAAAAATTCATCTACGAAATATGTATAGTTTTAGGCATAATTTTCCTAACTTCCTAATACTATACATATGGAATAATGAACATGACACAACTATTAATTTTAGAAAATTGCATTTATTTTAGATAGTTGGCACTATACATTCCTGCTAGGAAAGCTGTTTATATTTTCTCAGAATAATTTTCGTTATTTACCAACAATGGTCTTATTCATTGGTGCATTTTTGTGTGTACTTAAGTTATGATAAACAAAACAAAAAATTAAGTTTAGTTTCATTATTTTTATTTTCTCATGTAATGTGTTGTGACTTAAATGTAAAATAACAAAAAAGAGGAAAAAAATGGTTAAAGAATCCTGTTAATGTAAAGAAAATAATATATTTGAATCTCGAATTCAACTCTGCCATTACCTCATTAATAAAAAAAAATTAAAAAAAACGGTTTTAGAATGTGTTCATATCAAACTAACCACATATATTTTGTAACAATTTCTTTTTTAATAAAAATTTAATGGAACTCATTGTAATTTTGCCAGTTATCAAGTTTTATTAATTGTAAAACATTTTTTCTATAAGATGGAATTGCATTAAAAAGCAAACAAGATGGTACAAATTGTATTGTAATAATCATTAAACAAAAAGTATTGGAATGGCAATAAAGAGTTTAGTTTCCAGATATAAGATGTTTTTAATTAATTTACCTATTAAATGTGTTCAATTTAATTATATTAAAACCTAAATCATTTCGTTTGTATTGCAATTTTTGTTTATTTTGCGCATTAGGATTATAAATTATAAATGAATGATTTTTCTGTAAAAGTGACGAAAACAGACTGCTTAAGTTTGTAAGTTGAAGTAAGAGGACGATAAACAAAATTAGCGTGGGTTGTTTTGCATATAAAAGTTGGTTATTTTAAAATGTGCCATTAACTAGTCCAACAGCAACAAATTGCGTATTAGTTACTGTATGAGTATGACAATTTTATGAAAAAATAACCAATTGCGTACTGCGCGTTTCTTAGCCGCACTTTTATGGAATTTAAAATCAAAATTCATTAAAATACTTGCTTCAATAAATAACTATAAATATAATTTATATTTATTTCAAATTGTTATAAATATAAATTAACTTTTAACAAAAAAATCAGTTATTTTTCGATTACTCATCTTGCTCCGTCGTGGACTTTTATCTTTGCTCAAATTGTGTCCTAAATCTTCTTCGACCGGTACTACAACTACGACATCGCTTTCAGGTGCCCTTTTAACCCTCTCATCAACCAATTTCATTTGATATTCATCAATGCATTCAAGAAACGACTTCCCAAAAACTTTATTATCGGGCGACGTCTCTGTTGTTGGTTGTTCATCATCATCAATCGAATTTATTAAACTTAAAAGGTCCGTTGTGGTGGAGGTGTCGCGTTTTCGTTTATTTCGTGTTGATGGTTCAACAATTTCGGACATTTCTACATCAGCATTTGCATCAACAAAATCATCAGTAATTGTTTCTTCAATTTGATTCGCGTTTGATGTGGAAGGAGTTTCTGGTTTCTCAATTAAATTCGATTTTTCACTTTGATTCGTTGCTTTTATTGGGAAATATTTATCAATTGTCGGCTCGTTTTTCATATCAAAGTACGCTTGTTGTATGTACGGAAAGAATTGCTCATTTGTTAATGAACCGCGCGGAAATTTATTTAATAATTTCCATAATTTACCTGAAAATGATTGAATAATTAGTGATGTGTCAAAAGAGTTCGTGCGGTTTTTCTTAAACAGATTGCTATGAAAAAACCGTAAGAACTTCTTCGGTTTCTCTTTATGAGTCTTACAAATTGTTATAGAATTCGATGCTATAAATGAATAAATGTTATAAAGCGTGTCCATTAGAGAGTCATCATGAAATGTATAATAAACCATATCACGTTTAGATGCACTGCATGCCATTAATTGTATTAAGAATTTTAAATTCATATCGCCACCAAATGCGCCACATCCCCAATTACCTGTCGCTACAGCTGCTAATGTATACGTGGAATGGGAATAAAATCCAGTATATGCCTTGAAAAAAGAAATATATATTTTAAATTATTGAATCTTTTGTCTGATTTCGAAAATCATTTTTATATATGTAAACTCCTCAAACGCCCAGACCCCGTAGAAATCGAACCCCTGACCCCTGGCGCAGCGGTAGTTGTATCCCTGCACCCACGAACTGGATCTAGTACCCATCCACTTGTTTTGTTTTTTCTCTCTATAGCAACGACACTTTATTTATTTATATTTATAATATTTTTGACATTTTATGTTTTAAAATTGTATGTTAAAGTTTGTGTTTTTGGTCTTAAAATGGCAAAGTTTCAGGCTGGCTCCACCAAACGGCCATCAGTTTCCCATCGACAACGACGAGTGGCTGTATCCCGCCGAAGCCGAAGTGCGATTGCTACCAGCCGTCCGGATGCCTCAAAACGGCCAACATGTCCGGCCGTTGCAACACGGCCACCAAGCCCGGCCGCATGCACCCGTCCACCATCCGAGGAGGCTTCAGCCTGTCCGGCCGTTGCAACACGGCCACCCTGCTCAGCAGATGCAACACGGCCACCCTGCT
>JAODFZ020006216.1:0-26612 GCA_027574845.2 Deinopsis erosa
CTATTAAAAACTATGTTTTTAAAACTCTCTCTATATTTCATATATCATAAATACAGTGACAGATCATGTTTAGGTTAATTGTCAAAAGTGACAAATCTGTTATTAGAGTCATTTCCATGGCTACAAAAGGGCACATATTCCTCTTCCTTCTTTTCAAGCACTTCCAGTGATCGGTTCGAGCTGGAATTTTAATAGAATACAATCTTCTCGACAATGAATCTATCTGCCAAATTTCAGCTCGATCCGATCACGGGAAGTCGATTAATTTGCCGTCGCAAGGGGAACTCTCATACTTACTGACATACAAATGCGAAATTAATATAGAGATAGTAAAAAAATATTTTTAGAAGTATGAATAAAAAAATGTATATGTTAATGTTAATTACTTAACCTGAGGTTGCTCAATTTCTCCCATATGATCCACCAATTTCCTCATATCATTGTGTTTTTCCAACCGATTTTCGCCAAACTCTCGAAGCTTACATTCCTCTCTCCAATCGTGAACCACTACAATTTCTAGTAAGTACATATTTTGAAGAATGTGTAAGGAAAAATGAAATGAAAGTAATTTAATTCCAAATAAATGTATATATTTATTATACTGCTCAATGAAAACACAGTCACAACATCTCGATCTGCTTGAAATTGTAAGTGTTAATGTTCAAGACAGTCGAAAAAATTGCTGTACACCAAATAGTAAAATTGTCTAATATAACATGGATACGGCACACGCTAAAATAAAAACTGAATCATTCTTAAGCAACAAACAAACAGTAAACAAAAGAATGTATTATTATAAAGAAATATTATATATTGTTGTTATAATAATAAAATTGAATAAAAGAGGTGCAAAAATCTGCACACTTACGAGTACTTTGTACGTATATAGTATAGTATACGTCGCCACGCCAATCATACATACGCGTACCAACAATTTTTTTTTATAATATCGCCCATAATATCAGACACCATCTCTATATATTATATATAAATTTTTTATATACAAATTCATTTAAAAATTCCTAAATTTTAAAAATTTTTTCTCTTAAATTTAAATACTCAACCTAAAAATCTCTACAATAATTTTTTGCCATACCAAATTTTGATTTACACCAATATAAATATAAAAATACTCTTAAATTTTTTTACACATATAAACTTTGGGGTTGGGTGTCTCATATTATGGGCGCATTTTTAAAGAAATTAAATTTTGAGCTATCTCGATTTTCACGTTTAATTTTTTTGTACTAAATATACATTCTTATTCGATTCTCTATCGACGCCTAACTTTAAAAATTACTGTTTACATAGTTTTTTTTTCTTAATAAATTTATCGGAGCCTATAGGCTGTGGCGGCAAAAAATGACGACCAGTGACTATTCTCGACAATTTCCAACCACTGAACTCCCACTTATGGTTGTTTTATAATACATACCACTCAAGCCTTTACATTATAATATAATATATAATTATTAAAATCACCATTTATACATTCTATGTTAATAATTTTTCATTTTTTATACATACATATGTATATTGTACAATTAATGTTTCGAAAATTTATTGTGCGTTCGAGGTCTTGAGTCGTTGTATATACAAAAAATTTTGTAAACCGAAATTCGTATCATATGCAACATTAGCCAAATTATGGTAAATTTTATATTTCTTAAATATCTATGCAACTTTGCAGCTGCATTTCCGGAAATTTAGAGCGCGCCGAAATTTTTACAATTTTTTTCAGTGGTTCTTATAAATACAAAAAATTAATACAAAATTAAATTAAAAATTTTATCATCATATCATCATCATCATCATCATATGAAATAAAAATAAAATAAAATAGGGCATGGGAGGTATTAAAAAAATTTTTCTTTCATCATCATATAAGAAGAAATTTTTTTATAATGCCCAATTGTCGAGATAGAAAAAGGAAGACCATTTTAGTCATCTGGCGACAAAAAAATGAAAAACTTAATAGGGTTTGCAAATTGATTCGAATTTCAACTATTTTTTTATATATATTATATATAAAAATATTGCACATTATAAAGTGGAAACTGTTTCTTGTCATTATCATATTATCGTTATCGGCAATTTTGAATTTTTTCTTTTTCGTTTATTATCATGTGGTTAAAAGTGGCAGAAGCGCTTATATCATAAAACAAATGAGAATATTTATCCTGAAAACTGGTTGTGCATTGATGTGTATTTACAATTATATAAATACAATGTGTGTGTGTATGTTAATAAAAAATATATGTCTATATGAAATATTGCTCTATTATTATATCTTATATGGTTACGGTTAAGTTTCCCTGATCCAGTCGAGTACACCGAGTTATACTTCTACAACACTTTTCTCCCGCATTGAACGTATACGTTTTAAAAATAGTTGATTACATTGCATCATTGTCCTTTTTTAAAAAAATCGAATCAATTTGCATTTAACAAATAACAATAACAGCTAACATAAACTGTGTATAACATGGAGTGTTTTTTTTTTTCATCAAAAATCTTTTTTCCCATTTTCAACTGAAACCATTTAATCTGTTATGTTTATTATCTACTTCTAATTCAAAGTTACTATATACCACAAATAGTAAATAGTATCCCCATGCACATTATTAGATTTTTTTTATCATTTTTATTCATTTTTTTTCTTCTTACTTTTATACCAGTAACGAACGTACATGGTTCAACCATCTTAGCATAACAATATAATATTTATGAAATAACCTTATGTTTATTATTATTATTATTAGTATTAGTATTATTATTATTAAAAGTTTTTTTATGAATCGAGTGCCCCATTTTAATAAAACCAAATTTAAGTACAATCGATAGTATGACGACCATAGAGACGTTTTTGTTTTGGGCTTTGTGTCTATTTAAGGGCCCTTTTTTAATATTTTTTTTTTTTGTAAAATTTTTTAACTTTTTTTCGTAAAAACAACTTTGAAGGCACTTTTTTGCGGACGAATTGGCCCAAGTGTAAAAATTCCGTTTATTTTTTCGTTTTTACTTTGTTAATTTTTATTCTTGTTTTTTTTTTTTGTTTTGGCATTTAATAAGTTCCCGAATGCTATTGCAGTAGTTGTGTGTGTGTTTTTTTTTAAGTAAAATGGAGCCAGTTTCTGTCGAAAATTATTGCACAATGTTTTTGTTGTTTGAAAAAATTATTTGTTCATCATATTATTATAACCGAAATATATTGTTTTGGTTTTGTTTGCCTTCATTTCTATTGCTTCAGATTTTTGTGTGGCTGTTTTTTTTGTTTGTTTTTACAAAACGTTTAATGGACTATTTCAAAATTGAGAACGTCTTTATAGTCGACATCCATCGTAACTTAATCTTTTGTTATAACGAAATTAGTTTTGTTCACATTTGCGTACCGAAAAATTTTTCATTTTTTTTTTTTTTGAAGCAATTTTATTTTAGTTTGTTTAAGTCACTTTACAAAATAGATTACACATTAGCGCCTTAAACATTAAAAAATCAATTGCTTTTGGTTAACAGTCCGAAAATTGGAAAATTTTGATAAATCTGCACTGCTATTGTCGTGGTATTTTTTTGTAAAAATAAAAGGACCTTAAAATAAAATTTATAAACAGACATACACAATATTTATTCAAAGCCTTTTTGTCTGCAACATTTGTAGTTGTTTTTTTTTATAATTGCGACAAAGATGCTTTTCAACTGTAAATCAAAATCTCATACTGGTAACGTAACCCATTTGTGTAAACGAAAGATTGAAACAAAAGTTTTAAATAAACGGAGGCATTCGATTTTGTTTGTTTTCTTGTTTACCAACAATTGTACATGTATACTACAACTCACACAAAATGCTATGTATTACATATTGGACTAGATTAGTTTGATAATTAAATTTTTATGGAAATGGTTAAAAATCGTCGGTGTTTTAGGTGATCAAGAACGATATACACTAGCAAATAATTGCGCTATAACGGTAGGAGATTTTTTTTCGTCATAAGAAAATAGAATAAGGCAGATTTTGGTTATACACACTCATATCATTTTTTTTGCTTCGAATTTTTCTTAAATTTTTAAGGCGCAGAGGTGCTTAAAATAAGCTTGTACTTTTTTCGTGATATCTTTTTTTTTAGATGCAAGTATTAGTTTTTGAACCGGTGACCTAAACGTTTTTTCTTTTTTTTTTATTCCGAACAGTGTTTTTCATATATTTTTTATTCATTTTTAAATATTCTTTGGAAAATCTCAATTGTTTATTTGCTCTGTAAAATAGTTCATCTGTAACTCAAAAACATGCAGGCATTGGAAATTTAGCAGACAATAAATTTCTATTTATTATTCACTTTCTGTTTGTTAGTTCTTATATATGTATGTATGTAAATCATTGCTAAAGTTCCAATGCATTTATGTTATCCGAATGTGTGTGCATATGAAACCAAACATTTCGCAAAATTAAAAGCAAAACCAACAAAAAATCGTTATGAAAACGGCCAAAAGTTATCATTTTTGTTATGTATAATATATATTATGTATATTATATATAAAAAATTGGTAAAAACAAAAAAATTGGTTTGAACATCATGCTTATGAGATGGGGGGGTCCTACCTAGGAAGAAGAGGGATATTAAAGGTTATTTTCATTCATTTGAGGGGGGTTACTACACTATATAAATACCCCGTAATGGGGGAGAACTGCTTGGATCGACCTCAAAAATTACTTTTACAGTCTCATCCAGAAAGCAATGTAATTCCTCCGTGACCCTAATAAAAAGGTCTTTTCTGAATTCATCTGTTTTATAGAATTGTCTTTAACAATTCGAGTCGAATATATTATTAATTAACATTGACTCATGAGTTGAAAAATGATGCAAATTGATGCATGCATATTATTTATTACTATTATTATTTATATTGTTTAATATATTTAATTAATTGATTAATTAAAGTCAGTTCAGTATCGGTTTTTGTCTGCAATTATTATTATTATTAATGTTGTATTTTTATTATAAACAGCGACGGGGCGGCGTGAATTGTCAAAACCAACCGTAGATTTTTGAGGTCTTAAGTTTGTCAAGTTCTACAGATTTTTTCATCATAATAATTGTACAAGTCATAAAAAAATTTTTACATTTACAATTGAAAGGAGAACAAATCCTTTCATTCGGAAAATAAAATCAATCCTCTTGACTTCTTCAATTATTACAATAATTAAATCCATTGAGCCAAGTAAAATCTGCAGGATTTATTATTATTTGTTATCCAGCTTTTTGTTTATTTATTATTATTTTGTTATATGATTTGCCTAACACTTGATTCATTGTTTTGTATTTTTGTTTTATATAGTTTATATTTACCATCAACTGTTTTATTATGTATTATGTGATTGATCAGAAACATTTCTAAAATAAAAATTATAGAATTATGGGAATATGCGTTACATATATATTTATATAAGAAAAAAGAAATAAAAGCACATTACGCCGTTTTTCATTTGTTTTCTATAGATGGTTAGTTAAAAATGTCTGCGCGCGCGCGACAGATTTCAAACATTTCTATATTTATTAATGATCATATACAATTATTGTATTGTATATAATTTGAATTAGTTTTCTGTTTATCAGAGAGAAATAGAGAGAGAGAGTGAGAGAGGGAATTTGTAGTTTCGGTTTTGGCTTATTATTTTAATTATTTTAATATTTATATGTATCTTGTTTTACCACCACTATCAACTATTACTTTCATTATGAATAAAATTAACACCGAATATGTGCAATTGTTATTTTTTTTTGTCATTAATATATTTTTTATCTTGTTTTGCTAATTATATGTCTACCACATCTATTGCAATGAAGAAAGCTTAATTATTTACACTGGTTATGATTATTTGATTAAATATATTTAAATACAGTTTTTAGTGGCTTGTTTTTTTTTTTTTTTGGTTGTTTAAAATTATGTGTTTCTGTGTGTAAAGAGAGCACGTGTTTGAAAACTGTCGTCTGTTACGTTACGTTTTTTCTTCATAATATTCATTATTTATAATTTTCATTTTCAATTATTCTAAAGAGTAAATAATTCTTCAGAAAAAATCTTGAGCAAGTAACTTAAACTCTTTTATCATATAACTTCCAAACGATTAATTTTGATCAATATAATTAACATTTTTTTATAATAGAACTAATTTATAAATAAATCTCTCTTTTTAAATGAATGGACAGTCTTATAAATTTCGGCAGTTCTGCTATTTGGATCATATACTAAGCAAAATTAATCGATTTTCTTTAGTATATAAAAATAGCAATTTCTTTTTAATAATTTTTTTATATAGGAACGAGAAAATCACATTTTTGTTTCAAGAACTAAACGCATTCATTTAAAAATTCATTGCTCAAGATTTTTGAAGAATTTCCTCAATTCATAACAAATTATTTACATATCTTACCATGTAAACTGTATCAAAATTAATAGAAAATAATAATATTGAAGATAATGTTCATTAAAACTGTATCAAAATTAATAGAAAATAAAATAAAACAAAATTGAATAATATTGAAGATAATGTTCATTAAAAATACAAATTATATTTTATTATTGACTAGTTGCCTCACACAGTGTGTTTAATTGCGAGATAATCTGATTTATCTACGCTCAAAAAATTAAATAATAATAAGAGTGCATTATGTGACAATAATTAAATTAATAATAATAAAATAATAATATTAAGCGGGCATGCCAATAGCAACTAGCCGAAATTATATAATACAAAATAATAAAAATAAAAAATAACGGCATGCCAACATAATATATAAGAAAATATTATTTAAAAATCTGTATTTTATACAAGTTTTTAAATAATATTTAGAAATAGATCAGAAAAAATAGAGAAAATTTTTTATTTACAAATAAAATGTTCTCTATTTTTTGTGAGAAAATTAAAATAAATTCAAATAAATAAAATAAATACAATCACAATAATATGTATATAAATGAAAATTTCTATTTTTGAAAATTAGAAATTTCCTTTTATCAACTACTTATTGTTTTGTGCTTGATTGGGACTAGTGATTAATAACTTTGGTTTTTAAATAAATTTTTACCTTAATAATAAAAAAAATGAAAATTAATTTAAAAACTAAATATAAAAAAAATAATGATAAATAACTATTTACAATATTTTTTTAGCATTTCTATATAAAGTATATACAATTATTTGTTACAGTTTACATTGGCGTATTATAAGAACATAAAATTGCCAAATGAAAACTAAAAATCGAAATGAAACGCAAAGGAAATAATGGTGCAGATTTTTAACTTGCTGACTGCTGGTTGTAAAGTAAAATGAATAACTTGACGTCGATAAATTTCTAAATCCGGTTAATATAGATCAGGTAAAATGATTTCAATGATCAACTAGAATCACTGGTGAATTGATTGATTATAAACCTTTTTTTTTTTGTATTCACTGTTCGTATTTACGAACGTTAGCCTGAGGCAAGAATATAATAGTCTTTTATTACTTTTTTTTAACTGTCAACCTAACACAATTATTATTTTAACAAAGTCCAGAATGAAGTTTAAGAGGCGCGTATGCGAGAGCATTCTTTTGTTTCAATATTCATATTAATTCTCTCCCATTATCACAACATCTTCAAACGTTCATTCGTTGGTTCCAAATAGTATCTTTTTTTTAAATCATTTTCATTTTTTATATATAAACAATAAAACGTTGACAGTTTATATTTTTTCTTTATAATTATAGGAAGGTTTAAAAACTAACGCACCATGCGTCACCGATTCGTTGGTTTTCAACCGCCGGTTGCAGCTCTGGTTACAACCCGTGGTGTTTTAAATATATATAATATTAATATATATATTTATTATTTGTGTAAAACGTTAGCGGCACTAACGCGCGTTTTTGTTCGCCCAAATGTAATAATTGCTGATGGAGCATTACCATATGGTAATCTCATTACTATTGGGCAACATGTTACCATGCTTGGTAACTGGTCACTCGAGTTGTTCGAGGAAATTTGGAGACTTGAAATATTCCGGTACGGGGTCATCCAATCTGGAGATAATCTTATAAATTGATTTCTTCCATGATTGCTCCGAATCCCGACCTTCTTGAATTGCCTTGAAGAATTCACGTAGCGTTTGCTCCACCACAAACCGGAAATTTGATGGTACCTAATAATTTATAAAATAATTTAATATATTTCTAAATAAGTAATTAATATTATTATTGATTTATAAATGAAATTAAATAATAATGGCTTTAGTGTGGACTAAATAATAGCGTCTTGGCACTTTTCGAATAATAATAAAATAAAATGATGCCAAAGACGAGCAATTAATAAGCCACGAACCTGTGGGCCCCATACCTCGATGTGATTATTTCGGTTGTAATGTAGATTCAACACCCTGTACAATTCAGAGTCTCCACCAACATGTAAATCGTCAGCATTCTTTACACCCTCTGACACCGCTTGTCTTGCATACTTTTCCATCTGAATGTAGTAGAACTCTCTGGAAAGGAAAAAAACAACGTTAAAACAAAAGAATAAGTATGAATTGACGAACACAATAGTTTTGTGTAATTAATTTCTCATCATCAGAGATGTTTGTTATTAATAAGAGAATATAGATGGTGGAGGAGAGAAAGGTGCGCATAACAGCGAAAGAACAACTGCTAATTTTAAGTGGTCGCTCTTCTCGAGATATTATATCATACCTACGTCGTGTTGTTAACAGTTGCATATAATTGCATCTACATCGATAGACAGAGTGGCAATTATAAACAACGATCGTATACCGTATATATCGCAATTCGTGTCAACTTTAACTCGTTGAATCATAAAGTAATTCACGCGCGCGGACTTTCTACAAAACCTCAACCAAGATTATTGTACTTAAATCGTACACGAACCATAAATTTTCCATCCTTTCAATAAAACTATGTTTCCATGCTGCAACCTATACGCTGCTGATACGCTGATAATGCGAATTGCACTGCGAAATTAGTTATCCGCTAAATGAAAATGAAAGTTATGTATTGTATTATAAATTTGTGCATTATTAATTGTTATTATATTACTCAATTATGTTATTAAATTATAATTGTCATAATATGTGGTGAAATCGGAACATTTTCAATAGCTACATGCCTATCAATATTGACTAAACACTGTGGTGTCATGTCATAGTATCCAAATACCAATTATAGGCCAATTGGCCATACATAATTAATACAGTATTAGAACTGGTAAATTATTTACTTATCATCTGTTGCATTCAAACAATGATTAGAGTAACATGTTCTAAACAATACCAAAATTTTAAAAAATGTTTCATAATGCTAATTTATTGCGTTTTCTTCTATAATTTGACAAATTTCTTTGGCCTCTTTAAAGTTCAAACCCGCATAGAAGAAATCTATGTTAAAGTAAAACACCTGCGCGTCATTTACGATTGTAAATATGTATTTATAGAAAAAAAAACTGTGTGCATTGTTGTCTCATCGCTTTCGCGATTTCCCTTCGGAAGGATCTCCTAAGTTAGTTCCCATCAGGTAGAGATTTACAAATCAACGAACTTTTAACGTCTTTCAAGACGTTAAATCTACAACAAAAGATTTAACATCTGCTTTTTGATTTACCCTCCCCTTTGCTTGAATGACCCCTTTTGTGTGAATGTAAGACGTTCCCTTGGCGTCTTAAAGAAATCACAAAGTTTGCCAAGAAGGGATGTCCAAATATACGCTATAGCTATACGCACGTGCTCCTAATGAAATCATATATTTTGTACATTCCTATAAGACCGACCCTTCTTTAAAATGTATATTTGAACAATACCAGTATATAGGTGCAAAGGGGCAGATGTTCAATCAAAATATTCACTTAGAGAATGAAAAACCGTTACAACTAGTTCTTCATAGTTCACCCCAATCTTTCGTTATTGTTGTATTAGGAAAAGGGAAGCGTTAGAGATAATATGTGCAGTTATATTAAATTGGAAACTGCTAATTAGTCATTGCTAATTAAAAAAAACTGCGTTTGTATTGAGCAAGTTGGTAAACAAGAGTTGCAACTTTAAAAAAACTGCAAAAGGATAATTCTCTCTCGTTGGTTTTATACTTGACTGCATCAAATGAATGACAACAACATGATAAAAAGCATGAAAATAGTAAATGCGTTTTCTCTTAAAAAATAAAATAAAAAAAGAGAGAGAGATGGAATCAATAAATTATTTTTTATATCGAATTAATTGATAATTTTAGTATGAACATTTTGTTAGGAAATGAGCAATTGGTCCAAAACACCCTAGACTCGACTCTTTACCACTTCATTATCTCCCTAATTAATTAAATCGTAATTACCGATAAATTGATGATGCAATTAAACACTAAAATATCTAAAATGTAAACCTAGCCAGATATTATATGATTTTTTTAACCGCTGATGTTTTTTTCTTTCTTTTTTCATTTAAACACTAATTAATAGCCTAATAATTAATGCGCATTTTGTGTATTTTCTGAAAAACTTTCCATTTTTGCCGCTAACAAAAAAAAAGATGTAGAAAAAGCCTAGAGCGTTGGATTTTTGTCGTGTTGCTCAATTAAAAACATAACTTAATTAAGGTCTTGAGACTAATTAGTGAGGTTGGCATTTTTCTTTTGCTCTAACTTGCATGATGCATTTTATTTTCTTGCTGTATTACCTCAAGTCAACATCTCACTTTATCTCATTAACGTTTTTTCCACGCATATAGAAGAAATTAGTCATTACGTGATTAAATTACGTGTATATTTATATGCATAGTTAATAACTTATTAATAAATATAAAATTTAATTTATGAACATTTCTTATCAATAAAATTATCGGATCGTTGCGCATCTGTTCAAATAATATTTAAGTTTCAATATATAAATTATTAGATTTAGTTTATTTAATTAGATTTTTTTGAAGAATAAAAAAATGTAATCGAATGAGGTAGGTCATGAATGATATAGATAGTGAAATAAAGCGTAAAAATTCGATTAGTTAGAGGGTTGATGAGGAACAAACGATGATACCCATACATATATAATGCACGCAATTTTTTTGTGCAACGTATGTACGCAATACACATGGCAATAAAAAGACTTTTCCGGCAGTTTTCATTTGAAAAAGCAAGCAACTAGCAAATGAAACAGGAAAGCTTTGTTAGTATGTGCATATGGGCTTGGGGCGAAAAAAAGAACAGTTCATATGTTGTACATACTTTCAGTAGTTGTAAAACCGTTTTTCCAGGTAAAATAGTACAAAAAAACATTGCGCATTATTTAATTTAGATAGAAAACATCATTTAAATGCAATTGTTTATTGATAATGTTACTTTGATATATGAGAATCGATTGTTTTAATTAATTTAAATAAATATGATAAATAATGAAAAACTCACCTAAAGTTTGAGAACCACTTGACCAGTTGGGCAGTGTTGTTTTTGTTGAATTTGATGTCGGGGAAGTACATTTTGAGAACAGCTGAGCTCGGATATCGAACCCAGAAGAACATGAGTTTGGCTTTTCGGAGATGCATCGGTGTCAAAGTTGACGAGTTCAAAGGAATTAAGGAAATATCTTGCTAAACAATAAGAAAAAACTTACATACTAAATATTGCATTATGCGAAAGTACGTGCAATTTTAATTTCAGCGCGATTAGTTTGAATTGTAATTATTAAGTTAGTTTTTGCAAAGTTTGTAATAATTCTTTTTCCTACTTATTTTTTCCGTTTCTGTATTTGCATGACATATGTGAATCAACACGATATTCTCACAAGTAAATGTATCAGAGGGATAAGAAATCGCTCAATAATTCATAAGAATTCCAGGCCATCTAGTTTATAAGTCTCTAATAACAGATATCGTTATTCATAACTCAATCTACTTAGGTAATATTATACTACTGAGGGCGCGTCTTTTATTAGAGATGATTTATTAATTAAATATTTTCTGTAATTTTGTGCCGCGTTTTAATATCATTTGCCGTTTGATGTGAATTGATATAATTTGATTGTAAACATATTAAGGTGAGCTTTGTTTTTTCTATCAAGGATTTAACGAATTATAAGGTTTCTTATTAAGTATTGTTACTATAAAATAAAAAGATACCTTATAGACAAACTTAACCTCGAAGCAAATGATCTAAGGAAGACGTATAAATGATTTTTATAGTCAACAGATTAGAGCGCGTGTCGATTTAATGTAATAAATATATATAAGAGAATGCGGTACGTACTTTGCATGCAATATGATTTTTATAGTTTTGTAATTCGCATAAAAAGGATATTGTAGGCTGCATTCCATCGTAGGATATATCGCCAGAATTGCAGTCTGAATTCCTATCACCATTATCAATGTTCATGCCGCCTGATTGTGCACGAATATGACTGTAATCAGGAGAACCTCCATGCTGTGCGGCTGCGAGAAGAGCTGGATGGAGAAGTGTTGGCGGATGATGAATTGGAGGTGATTCTCTTTCGATTTTATGCATGCGAGGTGGGGATGACGATGCCTAAGAATTTTTTAAATTAGTAATATAAGTATTATTAATATAAAAATAATTATTTTTTCTTATTATAATTAATATAAATGTAATTATTACCTGCATCGCCATATGATGCCCATGACTTGGTCCATGGAAGAACGGGCTGTATGGTGAGAAAACCTGAGATTCATGTAATCCTGGATTTGGAATTGCCACTGATGTGGGTAAAGAAACGGGGAGCATTGGAGGCGGTTGATGATATGGTGGTGGTCGTGGTGATGGACATGAACTGGGTTCCATTGAAGCTGGCGACATTCCCATACCATCCTGTCCTAAAATTCTACTAACAGTGCGGGGAGTGATTCTCGTATCAGTGACCTTGTGTCGCTTCTTCTTCGGAGCAACAACCAAACTGAGAGCTTCGTTCTGTTCGGGGTTTTCCTGTTTGGTAACGCAGAATGGATGGTTCATCGAATATAATGCTTGTTGGCTAATACCCGGGGGCTTTGGAGGCTGAAACATTGGAGGCCTTATATGCAGATCTGATGGTTTTTGCATATTATTCATATGATGTACAGGCATCATAGGATGGCACAAGCCATTTCCATTTACCATTTGATTATGTGGCGGTGGTGGAGGAGCATGAGGTCGCTCAGCCACTTTGGTCCTAGGTGATTTCCTATCAAGCAATTGGGAAGCCATCAATAAATCCTTATTGAGCTGTTCAGCGGAAGCGGCTGCATCTGTTTTGCACCTTCTTTGATGGAGGAATCGCGTTACAATTGAATCAATTAAATTTGATAATGATGCTGTAATTTCTGTTTTTAATACATCAGCTAAACCTTCTAAATCAGTACCAGTCGGTGTTGTCATATTTCTCATCATTGATAATCTATCAGTAATATTCTCTGAGGGTTTATGTTGAGGAACTTGAGGATTAGATTGTGATTCAGCTAGTGAAGCAGCGGCTGCAGCTTCTTTAGCCATTCGTGCTTCTTGTTCCAGTAGAAGCTTATGACTAACGCCCAAATACATAGCAGCAGCATTGCTTATATGTGGGTTTTCGTGTAAGAGGCCGTTGTGGAATGGTCGATTCGGTGGACTTATTTTGAGTTTGCTCACCTGTTGTGCGAGTGTAGGTGGTTGTGTTGTTGGTGTTGGTACAGATGGAACTGGTGAAGCAGCAGCTGATCGCTTACTTTGTTCACTATCACTTGGTGTCTCTTCAACTTCTTGACTCTCCTCCGAACCCTGATCCATTCGTGTACACAATTGCACATATTTCTGTTGCATTTCAGCTAATTGCTCTTGCATTGTCCGTAATTGTGATTTGAGTGCATTCTTTTCGACACGTTTCTGTCGAATCGGTTCCTCTTCTTCTTCATCATCTAATATATAACGTTCAGCAGTGCTATCGTGTTGTTGGGGTTGGTAGAGCTTGCGCTTTTTGCAACCATTTACTTGAGGTGGTGCAGGACTAGAGCGCATCCCTGAGACAATATTTTCAACACGTGCTTTCTTTGCATCTTCTGGTTTGGCTGGACTGGAAGGTTCAACTTTTGGAGATGGTAACGATTCTGTCTCCATTCCATTTAATGCTTCTTCCATTAATTCAGCTTGTTGTCTATCACCAACACCAGCTTCCACTAAACATTCTTTCATAGCTGCGGCTGCCTCAACATCACCACGTTCTGTGTCTGCGGCTGCTGCTTTAGGCTCGTTGTTATTATTATTTATAATATGATCCTGACCGTTACGCAAGTCGTGTTCAAGAGCCAAGAACTCGTGCTTGCGTCCCTGGAGGATGTCACGAAGCATGTGATGAGCGAGTTGCTCCCCTGAAGGAGGACTACTATCACACCTAATCACTGAATCAAACTTCACTTCTTCACCGTCTGTGCCTTCAGGCTTTTGCCGACCGAGTAACTCGTTAAGCATTTTTGCGGGTGCAAACCCCGGTCCGAATAGACCGAACTGTTGCTGTTGAGTAAAAATTGCGCCGTATAAATTATTACTGTTGCCAAGAAATGTCGGTCTCGAACTAAAGTTCGGGATCGAAGAGTAACTGTTTCGCGGCTCGCCGGCGTCCACGCGCTGTCTAGTTCTTTTAGTTTTCTTCAGGAGTTTATCTGTGTACAAACCGAACTCTGTCTCCTCCTCCGATGACATCATAAGTTAAAGCGTTATTGGTCGTTCAGTTCCCCCTCCAGAAGATTTCGTCCCCACTTAAGAATAGTCGCCCATGTCAATACCTGAAACAAGTTTCCCTTTTGTTATAAAAGTTTTGATGAAAAAGGTGAAAAAGGAAAAAAAGGAAGGGAGCCGAAAGCTAAGAACACCTGCGGCCTTCATACACAACTGTTGATCTACGCTCTCTCTACTATACGGACAAGCCACATAACAAACACACGCACGCATACATATGAAATCTTTATCATCATCATCATCATTACTAACCTAGCGCTGCCACCAAAAGAAACCCTTGCTAATTAAAAAAAAAACAATCTCAATAAAAACAAGCACAATAAATCCTTTAAAAAAGTTTCTTATTTAAAGAAACTTGGAAATAACAAGTAATAATATAAAACTTTTATACAAAAGCAATGCAACTTTTCATTTACAGTATAATTTAATTAAACCTTAATGCAAAATTAAAAAAAAAGTGACTCAATTCTATAAAACATTTTATCATAAACTCATTTAATGTTTCGTTTGGCTTATGCAGTCTGTATCGCCCTGGAAAGCCCATTATCTGTCTTCATATAATGCCATATGGCACATTCAAGTACTTCTCACCATAAATTACCATCTGTCACTAAAACTGTTGTCTTATCGAACGAAATTAGAGCCTTATCTACATATTAACAGCCTACAAGTTTTATATTACGCAAATATGTGTATTCGAAAATGCGCGAAAACAAATTAGTTTTGCTGTGGGAATCTTTTAATTCAAATAGACAACCACTTCCCTAAAATCTCTTACAAAATATATCTTACCCCAAACAACTACATATACAATTCATCAAAATTGAATTGTTACTTTACCTAAACTTTAAGAAAACCGTGGGAATCTTATTTTTAGGTAGTAAATCCTAAGAAGTAATAATATTTTTGCATGAATAGATTTGGAAGGGTTCCGTTTCTTTAAAAGAAGTCAGTAAAGAAGTTTCTTTTATTTGAACCGATAATTACATTTATGTATTTTCAATCCATATGTCACCAAATATTTTCGCATGGCCAGTTTATATGTATATAGCGCACATGTTAATCTTAATAATCATTAAGAGTAGATCACCGGTGGGAACAATTCTTTTCATATGTGCTCAACTCGCATGACCAAACGGAAGTGCTACCTACTCGCGATCTAAATTCGACCGGAAACACATCTCTCTATCTTTACTTTTACCACCTGAACAATATGGATTATGCGCGCACGTTAAAAATATAATGGAAATGAAATTACTAAAAAAA
This sequence comes from Deinopsis erosa, assembly GCA_027574845.2. NCBI lineage: Eukaryota > Metazoa > Arthropoda > Insecta > Coleoptera > Staphylinidae > Deinopsis > Deinopsis erosa. Next base: position 15,986 of record JAODFZ020006216.1, read on the forward strand.
GAAAAAAAAGTTATAAATACATAATAAACATATGCGCGCTTTGTTTGCGAAACTATGGCCATGCTAATTACATCTTCCTCATTATTTCCGTTTGTTTACATTTTTAGAATGATGTTAATACTAGTAATGATAATAAAGAGATGTTGTTTTTGTTTTAAAGGAATATGTTTGATGCATCATAATTCACTCTGTACAATATGCGCGGTTTTGATCTAATTATTTAGTTTAAAGTGATGACTTCGCGTCATTCGTGCTAACTATTTACATCCGGTCCTCAATTTAAAAGACGACGGAAAGAGCATTTAAGTGCAATACACACGTCTATTTAAAATAATCTACAAAATAAACCAGCAAATTAATTAACCACAAAATAGACGCTGATCAAAAGCATCAGAAAAAATAAAAATCAATTATTTTACATAAAATTATACCTATAGAGTCATCGTTCGTTCATTGTTTGCTATCTATTAAGAGGGGGGCAATTAACTATTCCCTCTATATTATTAACTAGTCCTGTATCTTATCTATTTAAAAAATACGCGACTACATCTCTCTCTTCATCAAACAATCAAAACAAAAATTATCTCTCGGTTCGTTCGTTCCATCAGCTTCCTCATTACACATTTCCTTTGGCAGGGCTGTGTGGACTTCTCAGCGCATTTCTCATAACTTGTTTGATAAGACGACAGGATACGCTTTGATTTCATTAAAACTTCCTATTCATTAAATTTTTTCTCTCCCTGCGTTGCACTGAGAGTAAGACGTTTTTAAGTATGCATAGTGTGCATGGAGGAAAAAAAGCGTCGGTGCTACCCTACATCATCATCTTTTACGTCTTTTCCTATCCTGAAGGGTAAGCATGTATCGCGAAATGCTACCCTATCTTAGAGGGTAAAGGACAAAAGCCCAGACTACTCAAGAGGCACTTTTTCAAACCTATCTCTTATATATATATATTATACTCTTTATATACTATTAATATCTAAACATGACCTCTAATTTATTATTGATATCAATATAAGTGGTTTTTCGTTTTACGTGTTTGAGTTGCGTATGATTATCACGCCCCCGAAAAAGGAAAAGTTCGTAGACTTGTAGATAAGGTGCTATCGATTTAATAAATTTTTACCATTGAATCGATTTATTATACGTTAAATTGTATGAATGTCTAAGACGATTTCCTTTTCGGCTTTTAGGGAAATGGAATTAATGAATGCCCGTATACGATGAAACATATAAAGGTAGTTTGTGAATAGGGAGTTTGCGGATCCGGATACGGAAGGAAACCCTGCTTGAATTGGAGACATGGTGGTTGACGAGGAACTAAGATATCTCACGCAGATCACCTCACTTCTATAAACCTCTTCAGTTGAGGAGTTGATACATCCTCAAGTGGTCATGTGATTTCTTCAATAAACTTGAGAGAATTAACGCTCGAATGAGTTGTCTATTGAAAAGTTTTCTGTAATAATAGTCTTACAATACAATCACCACATTTTATGAATATTTTATTATCTAAAAATATACTTCTTTTTTGGTTTATTTTACGCCCAATAATTTATGAAAAAGTTTGTGCTTGAAAGACATATAAAACCGCCCTTATCTATTTTTTTTGGTGGCACATAAAATTACGTTCTTGAGTTAAAAGTTCATTGCGAATATATACTATGATGTGCACGTGATAAAAAAGACAATTTCAATCGAATAATAAAAAAAGCGTCAAGAAATTGCATTTACTTGACATTTTACTTTTTTTACATCATCAAATTTATAACCCTCTTGTAATTTAAAAGTTTCCTTTTTTATGATTATATTATAAAAAGGCACGCGCGCGTGTTACTGAAAAAAAACTTTCACGACAATTGAGTGTACTGAGATTCCAACGCACATGTGCTGAAGACGAAAAAAATGGAAACGGAACCGGAAGGTGACCACAACCATCAGCCCCATCTCCGGCGGACAATCACACCTTGCTACATTTTCCGGTTACTTTTTAGATGCATATTAAAGTTTTTATTTATTAATTAGCTGAGCATCGACGACACGTGTCAGGAAATTATTTTTTATTCGCTGCTCAAGCTTTACATTTTTTTTAAATTCAGTACAAAATACCTGAAATGATTTTTTGTGTGTGTTAAAACAATGGTGGATTGTACACACACAAAGAGCGCACGCCGAAAATTTTTGTCAAAAATCAAATTATTTCCCTCACATGAGGCTAATAAACTAAACACGATCCGTGGCTATATTAAAAAATACCAGTAGCAGTAGCAGGCACAAAAAATTATAAAACAACATGTAAAAATTGAGATGAATTTTTAATATTGTTATTCTAGTTTTGCAAGCCCATTTGATACATTTTCAGTCTTCTCTGCCATTGGACATATAAAAAAAAACAATTATTCATATGACCAAAAATGTATTTTTATTTTTCCTATGAATGTTGTTATATTTCATAAAACTGCAGAGTTGAAAATATCAAAAACACTACGCTTATATATTATACGGGTTATTTTTTGAAGCAGAATTATGAAGAAATCACATTTTCCACTCGAGATGGCTTTCCCTCTTTCACCACCCCCAAGACCACTCACAACCCTTTACTACCAGTCTTAACTATGCAATGTAAAGAAGCGGAGAACTCGATCTCGTCTATATACATCTTGTTTGACTTTGCATATTTTTCAACTGCATTAGAATATTCTTGCATACGAAATAAAAGCAAATCTTTTAAACAATGCAATACATAAAAAAAAATGTAGAAAAAGAAGCGCGTACTGAGAGATAAAAAAAAAATATTTCAATGTGTATGTTTGGTATTATTTAAGATAGGAGTGTAAAATTTCTTGATGATGAATGATGATGCAACGAGTGGAAAAGAGAATGCGCTCAAGTGCATAATAATAATGGATAGTAGTTTCTTCCGCGTTTTTTCCATACGTATACGTAAGTAGTAATCAGGATAAAAGAGACAGGAATGCAGCAGGCCCAAACGACTTGAGACCATTGATTCACTGGCTCACGGAAGGGAACGAGAGATCAATACAAACTGTGAAACCCCAGTGGTGTGGGGTAGGTTAGGGAAGGTTTGCACTCACTGCAGTCTTTACTTCCTTCACTTCCCCTCAGTCTTAGCTCGCTGCACTAGATTCATATAATTACAATTGTGGAGACCCAGATTTCTCATCCTTCTCAACCACCTTCCACATTCCTTTCCCTGGGGATCTTTTTTTAAGATAATATGCAAACACACTTTTATATATGTGCTTCATCATTACAAACCGCGAGTGTTTTTATCAACAACATTCATGCTATTTCGTTAATGATCGAAACAACTAAAAGATTTTATTTGAATAAGAAAATTTTTTGGCACACGTTTATCATTTATTGTATAATATTATATTTGCATGTGCTGAATGTTTGAGAGTCATTTAACAAACTAATAAAGTTGTCGTTTGCTTTTATATCTGGCACATGAAAGCTAATCATTTGTAAAACAATAGGGAGGAAAGAGAAAGTTTCATAGTATGCTTAAAACAAGTCTACACATAGTGGAGCTTCCGATATTTGCTTACACACCGCAGATTATGAGCTCTTAAGGTATTGATTGTTAGTTATTAACAATCTAGCCTACTTCTATCAAGTGCATCAACAAAAATGCACTTCTCTATCAGTATCAAAAAAAATCATTAATTATTTTTAATATTATAAATGTCTAGACAGATCTTTCAAAATCTGTATGTGGTTTTGCTCAGAGAGAGAAAAAAAATTAAATCTAGAAATTGGAAAAAAGCAAACGAAACTTTTTTCCACGTTGAATGAATATACTGACCCTTGCCTTGTTTTATTTAAAAAGTAAAAACTATGAATGCTCTTTTAGCTCCAAGCCATACATCCTATTCCTAATTAGCATACACGCGTAAAGCGCATACTGAAACTGAAAATCAGTTTTGATATTTCAGATCCTTCCTCTATTTTTTTTTTCATTTCTGAGTAATAATCAGCATTGGATTAATTGCCTTACTTGCTTAAACGAATACTATGAATAATAACAGCATTAGAATGTAGGTAAGATGACATAGCATGCAATATCACCGAACCTTTGAACTTTACCACCAAGTTCTTTCCTCATTCGTCAAACAACTGTTAGAAAAGTTTAATTGGAAAAGCAGAAAAAAAGCATATGGCAAACGTTTATTCTTACTGGTATAACCCCCGAAACAAATATTATTACATTTTTTTTCGTCTTTCAATGCAGCTGAATCATAATTTGATTGATCTTCGATGACTGTTGGAAAGTTTCTTTCCTTCTAAGATGTGAGCGCGCGCGCGTCTCTTGAAAACGCGTCCGTCTTGAATGAAAAGTTTGCGAAAGTAATTAATGTCGCTATTGAATGAAAAGAAAAAATGCAAGTCTGGTGCAGGCATCATTCAATTAGCCCAGGGTGTGGCCACATCGCTATATAAAACATCGATCGAACGAGCGGTCATCGCTTCAAAAGTGCGCTGTTTGATTCCCTCATTGCCGCTTTAAAATCTAACAAACGCATGCGCCCGATCTTCAAAATATCTCTCATCCGTCACTAATTTACAGATAACCAGCAAGCAGCTCAAAAAAATCATCAGCATCCCTCAACTGATATATTAAACCCATCTTTTCAGCGCCTAAACGCAAAAAATCCATTTTTAATAAAGAGGAGACGCGCGCGCGTCTCACGCGCTTTGTTTATTTTCAATTTCAATTCATTTAACAAACTACAGTTTGATCTTCATATGATTTTTCCACCCTACTGTGATTATTAACAAACAAACAGCCCGGAATAACAAAATAAAATTTAAATTGAAATATTTCACTTTGCCCAGCGAGATTTTTCAATGAAACAAAAAATTTCTATTGTAATAGTAAAATAATTTATAAATGTAATTAAATAATACACCAAAAACCGAATAATAAAATACAATATACTTCTAAGAAGATAAAGACTTTTCTATTCAGATTTCTAAACGTCTTGGAATGTTTCATACATTTTTTCTCTAAAGCTTAAATTGAAACGTTTTTACAACAATTAGTACGGAAGTAGTTCCTCCTTAGCAATTGTAATGAATGACAACAATTAAACTAATAAATTACCCAGTCGACAAATTTGTAGTAACATGAAGAGGAGCGCATCTGTTCTTGTTGTATTTATAATAATAAATGTTAAACAAGTTAGAAAAAATGTTAAATTGTAAATCATTGTTGGTGTTTAAGTGCCAATTAAGTAATAGAGGAAAGGAAGTTAGTTGTCCCAAGGATATGAAAAGGTTTTTGGTCTATTTAAATCGTGCAAATATTTTTATGGACAGGTGAGGCTTTCTTTAAGACTACCATAAAGTGGTTTATGGTGTGTAGGTGAAGACCAGGTGGTAGGCGTGATGTTTGATCTCTTAAAAACTTTTGTTAGACGATATTGTAGCAAAATCTTTTTCTTAATGGAAAGAAACGTGAGGATTTTTTTAATATGGATATTTAATTTATCGACATTCGTACTTAAAGTATTTTTATGATAAACGCGCAGCAGTAACATTCACCCTCAATTAAAGATATTTGCTCGCATTTATAACAAAAGTTTTTCAAATGCAGATGTTTATCAAGGTGTTTTTCTGCAGATGCATTGCATTTTGTAAACACGTTAAATTCACCCTTTGATATTTTGCAAATCTAATATGCCATAACCACGAATCCTTTTTACCTGCACTTCACGTCAATAGATGAAACGAACAGGTCTTGAAAAACATCTTCAAGATGCATATGTTGTTGTTATTGTAACAAAACTCTTCAAATACCCAAAAAATAATAAATTTTTGTATATTATATACATTCATGAAAAATCCGAAAAACATCTGCGCTTGTTTGCAAAGCAGAAAATTCTTGTATCAATAGAAAGGGGTACTTAGGAAAAGCGCATACAATCGATAATCAATCAGATAAAGAATCGTTTCGACAGTGATGATGATAAGAGGCCGATGTTATATTAACCGAGATGACGTCATCGCCCATATGGTGCACATGAAATAATCTTGAATTGTACTTACGATCGTGCCGAGCGATAATAATGAAAGGGAGTTGATATGGAATGACTTTGCGTGTTTTGTGTGTACCGTCAAAGACACACTCTGACTGACTACGCGCAAATTTATTTATTTCCGGCTGTTTATACAAAACAACTTCATTATTTAAATAAATGTCTAATTTTCTTATCAACAGGTTGTTAAAAAAGAATTTATTCATATTTGTTATTGTTGTTAAGAGTTATTAACAAGAGTAAAGAACCCAATGACCTACTAGAATGCACCCTAAATCTAACCTATATTATAAAAAGAAACCCTCATGATGGCAATGTAGAGAGACGATCGTCACTATAATAGTTTCTAGCACGAGCTCAGCCTCCACAGGAGCGAGTAAAGAGGGCGAATTTCATAAAAAAAAAATGTGAGTATATAGTTTTATAGTAAAAGAAGGGTAGTAGATAAGGGGAGATTTTCTTTGTTGTGTTTCGAGACTAAGTCAGCTGGCTGCTTGGACTCTCCCCCTCTTGCAAATGCAGCTGCTTATAGGTGATTTACCATTCTTTTATACCAGTGCCGGTACTAACGGGAAGAATTTTTTTCCAAACAAAAAATTTTCTATTATCTAATGCATTGAGCAGCTATTTAACTGTTAATTTTTCCTAAAATAACTTCAAGTAATATGAACCGTTAATTGAATAAAATTGAAAAATTTATAGAAATAATATGATTTATGTAAGATACGCCACTGGATATTTATCAGCTTCTCATTTAGAGACGAATATTGAACGCGTGTCGAGCACGGGTCCCGTTTTTTGGACCCTCCTAATGCAACAAAAGAAAGTTAGACCCCCTCTTGCAACAATACGACACCGGTCTCTATAATCTTAATACCTCATTGTCATGTTAAATTCCTGGAACATCTGCCGCACGCGTTCTGACGTCACATGCATTCATTCAAGACGTCTTGGTAGACGATCGTGACGTCACACTAAGGAATCCCCAAGGTTGTTGCGTGTCCGCTGACGTAACAATCTTTAAGGAAACCTTATTTATGTAATATAAATGGTAGGGTGCATGTCGATGTGTGTTTATAAGCTTTTGGTTTTTCGACCGCAAACAAAACATATACCTACACGCAATTACGACTTTCTAAATTATAAATAAAAAGTGTTTTTAAAGTCATTATGTTGTGAATAGTTAATAATCTGTCTTATCAATATCTTTCAATCATATTATAAATAAAAGGATAAAAAATGTCCAAAGTCACGCTTTAGGTATATTTTTTTTTTGTATCTAATTTCTATATAAATAAACAAATGACACGAAAAATGTATAAAAATCAATTATTAATGAAGGTATGTGTATGAAGTGATAGATATCACCTTGCATGATTATGTCGAGGTGTTTCCCATGTCTAAAGAGTTAGCGTGTTAGGAGTTGGTGCATTATGGGTACACGCCACCGGAACCGCTTATTGTACTCACTACTTAGCCACTTCCGCTAAACACTGCGTTTCCGTTATTATACTTCCGCTGTTTCCTTACATACATGCATCCATCTACACCCTCATCTACAGGTGTGACTTAATTATAATCGAGCAATTACTCAATTTTTCTATTTACCGAGAGAAAAAAAAAGAAGAGGCAAAATAAAAATTTCATGCAGCGCCTTTGTTTAATCAACTTTTAAACAATAACTAAATACACACACACATATACATATAGAGAGAGAGAGAGAGAACGCAAAAAAATTGCTGAAATTGAAAATGAAATTTCGTTATTGATTTTGCTGCTAGCATTAATATTGAAATAGATTTTTCATGGGAGAGAATTAAAAAAAAAAAGAGAGCGAGATTTCCAATGCGTTTTCCATATAATTTATGAATACGCTAGCCGGGGTAAAAGTAGTGACATTTGATGTTTATGTCGTGGCATCTGTCACTAAAATACCAAACCCTTTTACAACCACCTGCATTATTCAGAATTACGCATTTTGCATTTTATATAAAACTCCCGAACCGTTATATATAATAAAACCAACGACAAAATCCTTTCCGACAACAATCACTTCTTTGCACTACTACAACAAAGCCAACTGTTGCTTCCTTGAGAATTACTACTTGGAATTTCCTTCTAAGATTTCTTGAAAGCAACAGGTGCCTTTAAGAAAGGGGCTAAAGTATTTCTTATCCCATCTAAGAAACATTCACCCTACTATACTATATACACCTTCAATCTCTTTCTATGCGAAAGTTTAATTTAATTTTCATTCAAGATCTACGCTTGATTAATCAAATCCATTGACCACCATCTAAATAATTACAAAACTTATAAAGCAATTTATCGTCTTCTCTCCATCCACATTTAATTAAACAAAATTTCAAATCACGACAAGAAAACTAATCGTACCAACCAACTCATTATATCTTAGAAATAAACTTAATTTAAACAATGCGACAACAAAATATATGTAGAAATAAAATAAAAAAAACCTTTCAAAAGCTAATTAATTATTCCTTATTAATGCAAAAACATGAAAAATATTACTATGGTTTATATCCAATAGAGTATAACGTAATAATAATTATCAACTACATGTATATAGATTCATTAATTAAATATCAGATTGCAAAGTCAATAATTCAATGACCAGCATTAATAATATGAAATTGAATCAGACCTGTACGTGCCGCAGGTAGCTTTACAAAACCATAAAAAGACCGATTTACCATGAAAAGGAACCCTCCTTATACACGATAAGGTGTTTTACAAGCAGGTGCCCGATGACGTCTTAGAGATGTGTGGTGACGTCAGAATATATTTAAAAAGACACAATTTTTGAGGCGAATCGCATATGTAAGTATAACAAATGAATGCGGATTTTTGATTTATTTTTATTTAACATTTACATTTTAGAAAAAATCAATACGAATTAAAACGATTAATTTAAATGCAAAAAGGCAATTTGGTCTGTAACAAAATATTTACATGTTATTTTGCAGAAATGCGCGTGCGACATTAGCGACACTCAACGGTAGTTTACGGAACCAGTCAAGTGCTCGTGAGTGCTAATAGCTACAAGTAGGCTTTAAACACATTCTCTAATATTAAGCAAATTTTAACTCATATTCAGGTACATAGATTATATAAAATTAGAAAAAGTAATTATTAATTCATTTGTATTAATTATATAAGCGTGTAATGAATGGCTATAAAATATGCAAATAACTTCTCATTCTTATACATGTCCCTAAGCAATTTATTATATCCAACAAGGGTTGAAACGTTGAAGACTGCGTTTATACTGCGATATTTAAAATTAACCAAATCTATCAAATGTAACATAGAATATTTAATATAACGTGCCATACAAAAAAAAATCGTAATAAAAATAAATATTGGCACATATAGATAATCTTCCCCATCATATCGTTCAATCAATCGATAAATTTGTTATTGGGGGCAACCTGCAGATAGACGAAATTAAAAAATGCAAGTTAACAATAAGATGTGAGGTATACCTATGTATGTTTGGCGAAATAATGTTTATAGGGTAAGGGGTAACACACACACACATCTGCTATAGGTAATGCACCCCTTAAAAGAAATAACCACCTGGCTCTTGCCACGGTCTACAAACACACAAGGGCCGTGTACGCATCTGGTCTTAGGTTGCATATGCCACGAGAAATTTTCTTATCATAAAATGCATGAGAAGAGAAGTTAATAATGCCTATTATCAGTCTATTAAAAGGCCATCGATGTAAACAAATCGATCACTTCGATTCAATAGACCACCCTCACAAAAATGTCATACCAAAACGAAAAACTTCTTGAAAATAATGGTGGCGTGATGTAATTCAGGTAATAATTGCTCTTTTTAACAACGAAGCACAAAAAAAAGATCAATCAAAGATATTTGATATAAGAATGCATCTGCAGTTAGTTAAAAGAAAAACACGCAAATATCCTATTACGTATTGTTGGTGAATCTGTTTGTTGTGATGAGATGTAAGAAATGACCGCAAAGTCTTGAAATATTATTGACGGTCAAATGATTTGCGTATTGAATTACAATTGTTCCGAGATTTATAAATTTATTCTCACAGACATATATACAGAGAATTAACCGGACCGGACATTACGTAATGCAAAATGATAATTATAAGAGTGTAGCGTAGATCCTGGCCTGCGAAAACCTTGTGGACCGCATCACCAGCGGATATCCTTAACTCATACATAGAAAAATAAATTATATTTCTGTTTGTCTATTCATCATCAATAAAATCTTTATAATTACAAAAAAAAAAAAAAATCTTTCGATAGCGAAAATCAATTATTCAAGAAATCGTTGATAATTTATAAACTTTGTACATTAATAATAAGAGTCCTTTTAATAATATCCATCAATAAAATCTTTATAAATTCAAACAAAAAAATCTTTTCGGTAGCGAAAGTTAATTATTCAAGAAATCGTTGATATAATTTATAAACTTTGCATATTAATAATAAGAATCCTTTTAAACTGGCATATTTATTTGTTAGTGAAGCAAATGAATAATTTATATCGGACGTTC
>JAODFZ020006251.1:0-11535 GCA_027574845.2 Deinopsis erosa
CCACCTCAGAGTTTGAATAATTGAATTGCTTCAAATAAATAGCTCTAGAGGGACGGTTTTTCGATCAATCGGACACTGAAGATTTAATAGTTTAAATTATAAGAATAAAGTGAATACATGTATGTACTTTATTTGTTATTATGAATTCAAATCAGGTGATTCTTAATGTGTCACCCTTGGCATGAAAATCTCTGTCTCTCCGAAACTAGAGCCAATCTATGAATTTTATTGTCATTTTCATGTTCAGCACCTCGAAATTAGTGAAGATTTGCTATTTTCATCTGTGGGCCTTTTTGTGTGTTGCCCTGTATAATTTGCGTAATTTGACTTTATCGCGCAGTTCGTTTGTTCTACCAAAGACTACTCCGTTTTTATCATTTCTACTGAATGACATTCTACCAAGAAAATAATTTAAATTAGAATTTATTATTTGAATTGAATTAAATTAAATTTAAAACTCTAATAGTAATTAATAATACATAATTGAGATAACAATCTAATTGATTGATTGATTGTACGTGACGATTAATTTGTGAAAAGATAAAAATAAATCAAGTAGTTCGTTGAATTGTAGTAAATCGCATAGCAATTGAAAATGGTAAATTGTCAAATTTGTTGAGTTGAAATTGTTCTATATAAAAATGTTTAGACCCAGCGCATTAAAAATTTTTCCAATTCCAAAACGGGATATTCTGATATCGACTGGTAAACATCAGAAGCCGCTGATTGAGATGATCCGTGGTCCGCATGAGCGCACTGATCGACCATTCAATAAATTAACCAAATTGTATATAAATTATTGTCATGGAACAGCGAAAATACGTAATTTCTCAACCGATGTCCTTTTTTAATAATGCAATCAATGTATTCATTAACAAATAAATTGTATATGTATTAATTTTTGTTTTAGTTTTATATGTCGCCACGTTTAGCGCTTGTGGGTCTTGCAATTGTGCCTCCAGTAGCACTATGCGCTGTTATGTATGGACGATTCGTACGAAAAATATCGAAAAATGTGCAAGATTCGCTAGCGGAAGCATCACAAGTTGCCGATGAGAAAATATCAAATATTCGTACGGTTAGGATATTTGGTAAGGAGGACAATGAATTGAAATTGTATGAGAATAAGATTACAAGTGTTTTAAATATTGGTTACACCGAATCCAAAGCAAGGGCTATATTTTACGGAATGGTTTGTATTCAAAATTAATATACATATTGTACAAATATGTAGACAATTAAAAATGTCAAGTAAATATGGTTGCATATATAATTTTGTTTCAGACTGGATTTAGCGGCAATGTGATAATTATTTCGGTTTTATATTATGGTGGATTTCTCGTTGCCAGTGAAACAATATCGGTAGGTCATCTCTCCTCTTTCCTTTTATACGCCGCATATATTGGCGTATCAATTGGCGGTCTATCAACATTCTACTCCGAAATGAATAAATCAATTGGTGCGGCGAGCCGTTTATGGGAACTAACTGATCGCGAACCATTAATACCAATCGACAGTAATATAAAAACAAAATATGTATGGAATATGTTTTAATTTAATTTTTTTCTTAGAGGGTTTAACTCCAATGGCTGTACCTGAAGGCCGAATAGAATTTAGAAATATAAAATTTGCGTATCCATCGCGCAGCGAACAGCTGATTTTCGATGATTTAAATTTGGCGATTACGCCGGGAACAACGTTGGCTGTGGTTGGACCCAGCGGTTCAGGAAAAAGTACTTTAGGGGCATTATTACTTCGTTTATACGATGTGGATGAGGGTGAGGTGTATCTAGATGGGAATAACGTAAAGGATTTGCATCCGAATTGGCTGAGGAAGTATATTGGGACAGTTAGTCAAGTAATTATTAAAAAAATTTATAAAAAAATTAAAAACTAATTAAATGTTATCAATTTGTTAGGAACCTACACTATTCTCAGTTAGCATAAAAGATAACATATTGTATGGTGCTGATAATCCGGATGCAGTGACCGATGAGGAATTTATGAAGGTGGTCAAGGAGGCAAACGTTTTTGAATTTGTGCAGAAATTGCCCGACGGTTTTAATACGCTGGTGGGCGAACGCGGTGTCATGTTGAGCGGTGGACAGAAGCAGCGCGTTGCTATAGCACGTGCCCTTATCAAAAATCCGAAAATTTTAATTTTAGATGAAGCGACGAGGTAAATTCTATTTGATTATTCTTAGATACCGTAAAATCTCGATTTTATATAGGATTTTCCAATAAGAAGTGTCATTTTAAAGTCTGCGTATTATATTGTACTTTTAAAGATATGAATGTTATTTTTTGACTCTTTAAAAGTAAAAAGTACGCCATTTACGAAAATGGTATGATATACGCTTCAATAAAGAATAGAAATAGTGAAAATTCACTACAAATAAGGTGAAAATTTTGCGGAGACGGTTCGTAATGCTATGTCCACACCGGGATACATTTTGTTGCCAACATGTTGCCAACACTTTGTTGAGATACATTTTATGTATCCCGGTGTGGACATAGCTTAAAGTTCGCGGTGTATTGGGTCGGAATGAAGCACTGTCACGAACAGCAATTGTGAAGATAATTAAGAAATTTGAGGAATTTGGTCAAGTAAGGGTATGGGCGCACTTGCAATTTTCAGTTGCACAACTGTTTGGTTGCAGTTGCAATGTAGTGTGCCCGAAACACTGCAACTAAAGAGCAACTCAACAATTTCAGCTAAAACACAAACTGTTTAGTTCCGAAAACAACAACTGCAACCAAACTGAAAATTGCAAGTGTGTCCATAGCCTTAGTGAGTTCCTCAATTTGTGTCACCAGTCTACACCGCGAACTCTACGAACCTTCTGCGCAAAATTTTCACTATATTTGTAGCGAATTTTCACTATTTCTATTTTTTGTTGAAGCGTATATCGCACCATTTTCGTAAATAATTGTTTTTACTTTTCAACAGTTGAGTTTTCGTGAAAAAAAATTCGTTTGTTTGTTCAATGTTTAAAACTATGTTTTTTTGTTCCTGATTATTATAATACGCACCCTAAATTTGCTGAGTAAAATATGAAAAAAAAGTGCGTATTATACTCGAGATTTTACGGTAAATTTATATTTTATGAAATATCACTCAAATTATTATTATTTATTAATAAGTTATTCGATAAGATCCAATATTTTGGATAAGATGAAAAATTAACGGTTGCTTAGACTATTTTGTGACATTATTTATTTGACAACGTTTCGTTAGATCATATCCGACATCTTCAGGTCAACTACTTGAAGAAGGTATTTTATATCAACATTGTTATAAAAAATACTTACAAATTTTCTTTTACAATTATTTTTATAATTAATTAATAGTAATAATAATAAAAAATAATTTTTTATAACAATGTTGATATAAAATACATTCTTCAAGTAGTTGACCTGAAGATGTCGGAGATGATCTAACGAAACGTTGTCAAATAAATAATGCCACACAATAGTCTACTAAGCAACCGTTAATTTTTCATCTTATTATTATTTATGTTTTGTCTCGCGACTTTATCATTGAAAATGCACTAACACGTGCCAGATGTCGCGAGACGAAATATAAATAATAATAATTTAAGTGAAATCTCACAAAATAATAATCTTTATCTAACATTAAAGAATTTCACAACAACAATGTTAAATGTTAAATTGATTATTCTTGTTTGTATTATTAGTGCTTTGGATGCAGAATCTGAACATTTAGTTAGAGAGGCATTAGAACGCATAATGAACGGACGCACAGTTTTAACAATTGCGCATCGTCTATCAACGATACAAAATGCACACCTAATCGCCGTCCTGGATAATGGCAAAATTATCGAACAAGGATCTTATAGTGAGTTACTTAATCTTCAAAATGGACGTTTTCAGGAATTGATTAAACATCAGACGTTCCATGAAACGTCTCCTCGAGGTAGTACTAGTAATTTGCACGAAGAAAATGTAAATAATTAATTAATTTGTTGGGGGTAAGTGAATAATGCGTTAATTGCATACCTAGTGCAAGAGGGATGGAAAATATTGTTAGTTAGCAATGTAATTAAATAGTAGGTTGTGAATAGTTGTTAAATTGAAAAGTCATTATGACTTAATTAATTTTTTAATGTAAATAATTTAAATATAAAATCATTTTTCTCGGTAATTTTTTTAATGATAATTTAAGCTAATTTAAATCTAATCTTAAAATAATTTGATTAATCAAATAGATTTTATTATTCATAGCCTACTATAATGCAATAATTTTCATTCTGAAGGCCACAGCTGTACTATAAAACTTTTGGTCCTATTTTTTTGAATATCAAATATTTATTCTTATTAAATATATACAAAGACACCATTACCTTAATTAAAATTATTTCTGTTCATTTAAGTATTGATCCTTTAATATTTTACGCAGAATTTTTCCCGACGCATTTTTCGGTATTGAATCAACAATTTCAATACCGCCTCTTATTTGTTTATATTCCGCCACATTCTTCTTCATAAAATCATTTAATTCGTCTTTCGAAAATTTGCTATCTTTCTTAATGACAACATAGGCGCGTGGCACCTCACCATGTTTATCATGTGGAACGCCAATTACAGCCGCATCGCTAACATCCGGATAATCGCGTATCAGTTCCTCCAATTCGGCTGGCGGAACTTGATAACCTTTCACCTTTATCAGCTCTTTAATGCGATCGGCCACATAGAAATACTTTTCCTCGTCGTAATAGAATAAATCGCCGGTTCGCATCCATCCATCTCCGACGAGTGTTTCTTTTGTTTCTTCTGGACGATTATGATAGCCTTTCATCACTTGCGGCCCGCGTACCCATAATTCGCCTTTCTCATGCGGTCCAAGCGGTTCCCCATTCGGGTCGTTTAATGGAATTAGTTTTACCTCCGTATTTGGTACGACCATTCCGACTGTGCCTGCTTTTGGTTTTTTTATTGGACCGAATAAGACAATTGGTGACGTTTCAGTTAAACCATATCCTATATAAAAAATAATAAACAATTATGTATACTATTAATACAGAAACGTAGTCAGGATGTCTAAAGGCTTAATTTACACGATCATCATTTATGAACAAATTTATAATCCAAAGTAAAGGCGGGATTTAAGCAATATTCTATTTTTCTATTGGTTAGAAAAACTTTTACTGAAGTTTTGATTTTAAATTTGATCATAAATGATGATCGTGTAATCTAGCCTCTTAATTGGCATTTTTATGAAGACGTGGTTTGCATCTCTTCCTTATTATAATGATGTCCAGGGCCAATATTACAATTTGACCCTCCCCCCTAATTTTATCTCATCAGAATACACAAGCAAGGTTAATTATTAACAATGAAAAATAAAAAGAACTAAAAGAGTATTTGCATATAAAAACTCAAAATTTCACTCTTTTAGACTTCAACTGAGTAAATTTATTAATTAAATAATTTAAACCTTTTGATAGATTTTTTTTGCTTTACTAGAATCATTGCTAAGAATATTAACATTTATTATTTTAATTTTATAAAAATTAAACGCTGTCAGCAACCCTTCGCCCCGTCCCCTTCCTGCGGCACTGTGAATATCTCTAAATTTTCTTATAAAATCTTCACGTATTCATAGAAATTATTCCATAATTTATGTCATAATATATTACCGTCTACAACCGGCTTAATATGACGTTATAATATTAACAAATATTTCATGAAACGTCAAATATAATAATTTATGTTTCGGGTTATATAACAAATATGACATTTACATTTGAACTGTCAACATGGCAGGTTTTTAAAGTATTGCAAATTGTTTCTCAAAAATGCCATAGTTATTTTCGTTATCAGTAAAATGTCACTTATGACTAAGGTGACCAGATTTCCAGATAGCAAAAACGGGACCAGGGGGGGGGGGTGGAGGAGGGGGTTGTCAGTGTGAGAAAATTTGAAAATTTTATTATTATTATTGGAGAAAGATGCTGCAGCATTTAAATATCTTTTATGTTTCTGTGTCTCCAAGTGTTTTGAGATATCAATATATCATACTTCCCGCCGTGCGAAATAGAAAATTTACCATTACATTTAACACATTTTACGATATGATCGGTTTTGGTTTTTTTTCCTACTCATTATGTTTAAAAACTAACGAAAAATACGAAACGAAACGACAATTTTGCTTGTGTATTAATCATAGACTGGAAGCTAAATTCCCATTTTGCAAAAAACGGCATGCTGTGTACGTGCTTTCATAATAGAAAAAAAAGTAAACATAATAAAAATTAAGAGTCAGCGCAACCCTGGGCCATGTAATAAAATTGTAAATGTATTAAATATTACAACAATAAAATATTTTTTGTTGAAAAAAAATATTTGTGATCGGTTTTGGTTTTGAGTCGTTGGAAACAGTTGGTAGATCAGCATTTTAAAAAAGCGGGACATTTGGAAAATGCCGCGGGACGCGGGACAGATTGTTAAAAAGCGGGACGTCTGGTCACCTTACTTGTATAGTCTATACTGGTAAAAGGTTAGACTTTTAAATTTTAAAATTTTTTAAAATTTCTAGCCATAGATATACATAGCAATATAGATAATATGTATGGCTATAGCATCAATACAGTGGCAGATCATTTTTAGGTTAATTGTCAAATGTGACAAATCTATCATGACATATGACAGGTATTTCCTTGGTAACAGGGGACACTTACGTGCGTTAACGTTTTATTATGTTTAGATAGACCGTTTTGTTATTAATAAAATACTGAACACCTTAAAATTGCTATTACGTATTATCAATTATTGAAGTGATAATTAGAATCACAATGTCACATATTAGAATAAAATTTAGACGAATTTTCAAAACACTATTCTATTTTTCAATACATAATTTTGGATTATGTCAATAAAAAAGCGAAAAGTAATTAATAATTTTCTTTGTGCGGTTGACGATAAACTACGTACAATTTGTGTTTATCTCTCTCTCTCTCTCTCTCTCTCTCTCTCTGTCTCTTATACATAATTTGCACAGACGTCAATTTATTGTATTGACATCTGTGAATATTTACATTGATGTTTAATAGAATCAATATTCAGTTAATAAACATGATCATAAATAGAAGTAAGGCTATAATTTACACGATCAACATTTATGATCAAATTTATAATCCAAAGTTCAGTAAAAGATTTTGTGAGCAATAGAAAAATAGGATATTACTTAAATCCCGCCTTTACTGAACTTTGGATTATAAATTTAATCATAAATGATGATCGTGTAGGCTAGCCTTTAGATTGTAATATAATATTTATTGACAATCAATTAATAATAAGTGCATAGCCTTCTAGACAATAATATATTCGATGATACGGACTTTGAAATGTTTTGATTTGAATTTTGAGATATTTTATACAAGTGAAAATAATTTTTAAGATTTTAATTACTATATGTATGTATGTAATTCATTATTATTAAATTGGTTGTATAGTTAAAATGTTTTTGTAAATTAAATTTCATTATTAAAAAAAAAAAAATAAAACAGTATCTACAGCAGTGGTTTCCAATCTTTCTGTACCTAGGCCCCCTTAAAAAAAATGTTGCGCCCCCCTTAATTTTCCTAACAATCTAATTTCATAAATACATTAATGGGTTACAAAATAATAAACAATATTATGTATAAATATACATAAAAAATTAATTATTTATTATAAGAATTATAAGAATATTCGACTTTTTTGGTTTGTATTCGAAAATGATATTTTGGAAACAGCTGTGTGTCCCCTTGCAACAGTCTCACGCCCCCCTAGGGGGGCGCGTCCCACAAGTTGAAAACCACTGATCTACAGGGTATTTCAGATTTAACCTTGAAAATTTTAATACAATATTTTCGGCCTATTTTTTAAAATTTGTTTCATCTAATTGCGACACACCAGTGGCGTGCAATGGGATTACATGGGAATTATTTATAATAAAAAAAGTACGCCACTGCCTTTTTTCAACTTTATCTTTATCCTCATTTAATTTGGAATAAGGATTGCTTCTACAGATCTTAAATAACGGTTTTAGTTCCAGAAATATTCGCTTTTTAAAGAGGATTGCAAACCCGCTATTGAACATAGAATTAAAAATTTTTTTTTGGAAAGTTGCTCAAAGTGTAAATAGACGGTGTCAAAAATGTGTCGAGTTCGGTGCTATATTCCAGTCTGGAGTCACCAGGGGGCTGCAACCTCTTTCGGCAGCGTGTCAATGTTTAAAATTTCATATATCATCATCATATATGGGTCCGCGGATCAATTTCAATATCTATTAAAAATATATATACCTATAAATTAATAAAAATATTGCAAACAACTTTTCTGAATCATTTTTTTTTCAAATATGTTGCAAATTACGTGCACTATTAAATTCAAAGAATACATTTGTGAAAGAAACTGACCGAAATTTGCATTTGTCAAAGTAACCGATTTAAAAAAAGGTACCATTTCATGATTTGTTGCTTTTATCAAAGTATTGATTGACAATATCTGATTAATGACTCGCCTTTTGTTGTATTTGTTTAATCAGTCAGTAAGATAGGTTTTTTTTTGGACACTTTTATGCAAACACAAGATTCCGAATTTTCATTCGTCAATTGTTTTCTCAACGAATTCAAATTGTGATTAATCGGTGAAAAGATTTGCTCACATAAGTAAAAAATTGTTATAACAACTTTTTAATTGCTAAAAATTGCTCAGGAAGAGATAATAAAATATAGGCTCGCTCGTTTCTATTTTTTACTTATGAAAATTAAGAAATGAAGCTCAGAACTTAAGCATTGTGACAGATTTCGGATTGGTTGGCTATATGTATGGCCATGCATCACTTCCGGTTTCTCCGAAAACGATGGCAACTTTCGATTTTCAAATGGAACACCCTTTATATGTTTACATATTCGGAATCAGCGTTTCATTGTGATTGTGAGTTCAAAACAATTTCATTTGTTAATTTTTGAAAAAGAAGAAGATTTTGATAAATTTAGTAAAGTCTGACAAATCTAAAAAGTCGCTACATCATTAAACCAATGAGTAAGAACTTTTAATCAATGATGAAACATTCAAGATAAGCATAATTTTATAAACATAAATATTAATTTATTTATCACCTTCTGCGTATATAATAATAATTAATAATAACTAAATACAAAATTAAAAGAAAAAATCTTTTCAAAATAATCTAATTAGTATCTAACTGATGTTCTGGTAAAACTACATTCTGCCAAAAATATTTTCAAAAATTCATCATTTCTTTCAATTAATATGTATTCCATATCGATATCAGTATATAATACAAAATAACATATTTTCCTATTATGTATTCTTCCGATTCTTCCATTTGATTAAATCCGTTTCCTATTGCGGATGCAGCCCAAACCAAATAAAAGTTTATATCAAAACCATCACCAATGGTACGTAGTTTTATTGCAAATATCGCAATTAAATATCATAATTGAGGAAAATCCTCTTCGAATTTCACCTTTATATACCATATTTTTGGGACATTGCAAATCATGCCTGCACGTCAACATTATTTGGAGTAACAAGAACAAAAAATTAACAATTCGCAGACCATCCATTTGTTTTCGTGGTGAATCACATACTTTTCTTTCAATTTCTTATTCCGGAAAATGTTCATCTGATAAACTATTAAAATAATTAGGAAGATTGCATTAGTAAATGAATACCTAGACAAAACATTAATAATATTACTTACTTTTGAAAGTATTCAATATGTGTCTCTTCAGGCACATAATCACTTGCATTAGCAATTTCCTTCAACACTCTTCTTCTGGCATGCATTGCTTTAGCAATTTTTGCTCGCCTAGTTGTTTGTTTACTTCTTGAATAAAAACGCGTCAGAATAAAATATTCGAGATAACAGAGAACTACACAAGCAGGGTTGCCAGACGTCCCTATCTGAGCGGGACTTTCTCGAGATCGACAGAAAAATCCCGAGTCCTGAGTTACTTCTCAAGATCCCGATTTATATATATGTACATATATGATATATTTATCCCAATCTGTAATATATTACTGTATGAATATCCTGATTTGTGATTTTGGAAATCTGGCAACCTTGTATACAACTCTATGGAATTTCACTTTTTGGGATAAAATCAGTCAGGTTATGAAGAAAATTAATAATTCGTCTAACCAGAAAAGAATAGAAGATTGGGAAGAAAGGGAAATCTTCCCAGAGGAAGCTATAAAAAATGAATGAAACTACATTAAGGTGACTAGATTTTAATGTTGGTGAAGCGTGACACCAAGGGGGGGTGTTTCCCCCCTTGGTGTCCAAATCCAAATTATTAATAATGGACTTTTCTTAATATTTTACTTCCAGTTTCTCCGGGCAGTTATGAAATCTAAAATTCTAATTTTAATTCCAAATTTCGAATCAAAAAATCAAAATATATGGGTATAAAATAATTTTTTTCTACATTTTTGAATAATTGCCTCGGATTTTGTTCTAGCATGTTAAATAACTTTTTGACAACTTGTTAGAGGTACAGTCCATCGATCTGAAGGAATCATTGTGATTAATTACATGAAAAGACAAGTTTTTATTATACATACAATACGGTAATAAACAAAATCGGGAAATTATTAAAATGTCGCGGGACGCGGGACAAATAGTTAAAAATCGGGACTGTCCTACCAAAAGCGGGACGTCTTGTCACCTTAAGTAACTACATACATATAGATGTAATAAAATTGAGTATTGTGGAGAGCAATGCACTGTAGCAATATGTCTTGCTTACATATCAGAGAAGAGAGGTGCAATATTGTATCAGACAAAGCCCTTCCAACATAATCATGATGCGATTCTTGAAAAATATAAACTTATTGTTAGTGAAGCAGAAAATAAAAATATTGCAACAAAGGGACCTACATCAGGTATAATTATTGCAATTTTAAACGAATAATACTAATATTTTAATTGATTTTTTTAACAAGAACATGCCCAACTGTTAACACCCAAAACTCTTTTATTAGCGATGCGAGTTACTAACAAGAGACACAGGGTAGGCAAACTACAACCAATTACACATTATTCAAATGCAGGTTGAACAATCAAATTTAGACATGGCAAAAATAAATAAAGCAGCTTTGGTAGAGCTAGATGTTGCCAATAAATTAAAAGAAAAAATTGAATTGGAATTAGAAATAACAATAACTTAACCTATTAAAAACATAGTTTTTAAAACTCTCTTTATATTTCATGTAGTATGAATACAGTGGCTCATCATTTTTAGGTTAATTGTCAAATCTATTATTTCAGTAATTTCCTTGGTTACAGGGGCACATGCATTCCTCTTCCTTCTTTTCAAGCACTTCCAGTGATCGGTTCGAGCTGAAATTTTAATAGACTGCAGTGTCATCGACAATGAACCTATCTGCCAAATTTCAGTTCGATGCGATCACAGGAAGTGGGTTAATTTGCCGTCGCAAGATTTGCATCCCACCGATATATATACAAATGCGAAGTTAATATACATAGAGTAAAAAGTA
>JAODFZ020006303.1:0-33518 GCA_027574845.2 Deinopsis erosa
ATTTCGCACATTCAAAATTAATTATTTAAAAGTTTTTTAGTGCATATCTGGAAAGAAACAAATTTTCTATACGATTAGCTGATAGGTTAATTGAAATGATTTATTTTTATATGAATTATACTTGCTATATGTTACGCTAATGCACTTACTAAATTTTATTGTTATTATGTTGGATTTCTGTATATGATATTGGTTGCCTATCATACTTATGTAAATAAATTTCTTATTTTTTAAGTAATTTTGTAAATTAGTATTATCAAAAAAGGGATTTAAATTAAATAGATTTTGTATAAAATCGTAAATTTTATGTGTGTGTGATTTAAATTAAAAAACAAACAATTTATTATAACCTCAAAACATTCATACTCAATGTGCGCGCGTAATTCAAATTTTATTCATATCAATATTGATAGTGGCGAATAGAGCGATTATATCGAACCACCCCAAACTACCCGCTATACCACCCCATATTCCTCTAAACATAATGCAAACAAGTTAGTAATAAATTAATGAATATGTGTTGTTAAATTACTGCGCATGCGCATCTGTCATTGGTGGTTTAAAATTATTTATTGCTAAAAAGTGCTAAATATTTTTATATATTCGAAAGGAGCGTTTTATGCTCAATATAAATCTTTAAAAAAAACCTTTTATTTAAAACATACTTTACCACATTCTCCCATACTTTTATACGATTAGAGCGCGATACATCATCTTTAGAAAAAAATATTTCAGACAAATCATACGTAATTTTTGGCGTTGAATCCGTATTAGCAACAAACAATTAGGATTCCTATTTTAGTTTCAAAGTTACCCCCCGCACCCTTGCATAGCGTGGCGTAGTGGACTATTCTTTAATACTAGTGTCATTGAGTAAGTTACTCAATGCTAGTGTATTTCCCCCACGAAATGATTAAATTTTGATTATTTACTTTCTCTGTAGAGTGCCTAAGTCTCCGTTTAAATGAAACACCCGCTATATATAAATTATGTATTTATAATCACATGTCGAGCGAAGTACATATAGGCAACTTTATATACACAATGACGTATAATTACAAACCCATCAGTTATACGTATGTATTAATATTTTAATAAATTACACCTAATCAATTAACTGTTTTACACATGTATGTTTTTGATACATACACACCTAAAGTTCATACTTTCGAATATGAATTTTCTATGCTTGATAACGAACGATTCTCTTAATTTTTTTAATTAGTTTGGAGAACACGTATAGAGAGAGAGAGAGAGAGAGAGAGAGAGAGAGTGAGAGAGATTCACCTATTGACTATAGTACATGTATTCATTCCTAATTTCTAAACCAGAGGTCGTAATGGTATTAGTAGTTGCATGTGTGTGACTGCAATAAAGACAACTTTAAGGGCCTTTGTCTCAGTCTCTCTTTTAGTATCAGTTGAATTCTATGGGGTGTAGCATTCATAGTTGCTGTTTGTGTCGTCCACCATCCTCCTATTATATATTAGTTTATCTAGAGAAATAATAAAAATATTATTATACTTATAGAGGATAGAGAGATAAAGAAAATGTCTTTATCGTTTGCACAACGTGGTCAGAGACCGCCACCAACTCCCCAACAGATACAGAAAATGTTGGATGAAAATGGGCATCTAATACAAACAATACAAGATTATCAAAGTAAAGGGAAATCGCAGGAATGTATGCAGTATCAGCAAGTGTTGCATAGGAATTTGGTTTATCTCGCTAGTTTAGCGGATTCATCACAAAATATGCATCTTTTGTTACCGGTAGGTGTAGTTGTCTTCTACTACTACTACTACAAATTGCATTCTCTTGACACCAAGACTCACATTAGATGTTACAGCCTCCTCAAGGACCTGGTGGTCCACCACAAGGTATGCCACAACCCCACAATCAACCTCCAGGTGGACAACCACCGCCTCCAGAACAACAACAACAACAACAACAACAGCAGCAGCAGCAGCATATGAATAATTACCAACAGGCAAATTATAGACAAACGCCAGGACCTCCACGTCCAGGTGCGCCACCACCACCACCTCAACCCTATCCACAACGTGGTGGTTATCAACAAGGACAGTATGGTCCTGGTCAATATCCAGGACCGCAAGGACAAGTATATGGTCCTCAACAGCAAGGACCATATCCACCACCACCACAACAACAACAACCACCGCCAAATCAACCACCTGGCTATCCACCCAATTCGCAAGGTAACTATGGACAACCAGCATCAGCTGGCAATGCTTATCCTCAACCAGGATATGGTACTCCACCACCTCCATCTGCTGCTGGTGGTGGTCCACCACAACCGTACACTAATTCAACGCCTCAAAATCCTCCAAATGCATACGTCAACAATCCAAACGTTGCTCCAGCACCAGCTCCTTATCCAAACGCTTCTCCATCACAATATCCATATCCAGGTCCACAAGGACCCCCCCAACAAGCGGTACCATCATCAGTAGTATCTCAGCCATCACAACAACAATCCACTCAACAACAACAACAACAACAACAACAACCTTCATCCTACGCTAATCAATCAAGTCCTTCATCTAATCCATCATCATATGCTCCAACTAATGCTCAATCGCCCCCATTCTCCTCTGCACCACCAAACAGTACTCCTCATAATAGTCCAACAATATCTACACCACCACAATCCCAACAACAGCCCTATCAATCCAACTATCCACCACCTAATTCTCAACCATCGAATGCCGGCTACACTCCGCCACCACCAAATCAAGGCTATCCACCTCAACCGCCACCTGGAACGAATTATGGTTATCCACCTCCACAGCCCACTGGATATCCACCACAATCACAATATGGAGCACAACAAGGCGGTTATCAAGGCTATGCAAGACCTCCGGCTGGAGCGCAAGGACCACCACCACCTCCGCCTCCTCCCCAAGGCCAATACGGATACAATTATCCACCCCAACCTAATCCATAATAAATAAATTCCAATTATAAATACATAATACGATTCTTTCATTCGTTTTCTAGGAATACATAATAATAAATAAATAAATAAATAAATAAAATTTAAAAGTCGGCAAATTCTTTTTCATATTTATTAGTTTCTAATTCGGCAGATAATCGTGCAATTTCTCCACCATCACTGATAACATCTATATCTGCAGCATCTCTTACTTGTGGCTTAATTGGTGGTTTAACTTTTCTATTCAACAAATTGATCCATTGTATATCTTTAAACCATTCATGATCTTTTATGTCTTTCGATCCACGCTTTAAACATCCAAAACTAAATGTATGTAGTAGGGAGGTAATGCGCATTAATTAGATGTAAAATAGTTTTATTAATTACCGTTCGGTGACATTAACTTTTAATAGATTATAAATGAAATCTTTAAGCGTTTTACTAAAGCTTTTATGCATTTTATATTTGCCATTTAGAATTGTATTATATAATTGCATATGATCACCACGATTTTGGAATGGCGCATAACCGGCGCTTAATTCATAAACTAAAATACCAAATGACCACCAATCGGCTGAGAAATTATATCCTTTCATTGAAATCAATTCGGGTGCAATATATTCAGGTGTACCGCACATGGAATACGTTCTTCCATTTGTCAATATTTTACAAAAACCAAAATCCGTTAACTTAATATAGCCATTGCAATCAATCATAATGTTTTCAGGTTTTAAATCGCGATAAAGAACATTCAAATAATGTAAATATTCAAGACCTAAAAACACTTGTGCCGCATAAAATTTTGCAATTTCTTCATCAAATTTCTTAAAATATCTATAAAAATCAATCGAATAGAAGAAGTAGGAGTAGTAGTAGTAGTAGTAGTAGATATTGTTTGTTTACTTATTGTGGAATGAAAATAAATCACCACCATTCAGAAATGGAAGTACAAAATATAAATGACTATTATCCATTATAAAATAATCCATTCGCATAATATTTGGATGATTAGATGTTTGTAGAAAGCGTTTCTCATTCAATATATGAGTCACTTGTCGTAATTTAATTATATGTCCCTTTTTTATCACTTTCATCGCATGATAATTGAATGTCGTTTTGTTTCGTATCAAAAGCACATTAGCAAATGCACCAGCGCCCAATTTATATAATAATTCAAAATCATCTAGATCTGCATTAAATTTAGCGAATGATTTGCCATAGTTTGAAGAAAAATGATGTTTGCAGTCCTCCAAGTACTTGTTATAATTTAAATAACCGCCCTCCTCCTCCAGCTGCTGCTGAAACAAGAAGGCATTTTGTGGAAAAAGATAGAGAAATGGAAAAAGGCATACCTTATTAGTAGAAGACATCCTAATAAATTTATTCCTCTAAATAATGTCATACATTTGACGTTTTATTATTATTTGCACTACTTTCAATAATTGATCTCAAAAACGAATTGCCATTAATTAATTTCGTCGTGCATATCACAAATTCCACATTCAAATCTTCTTGTTGTGATAAAAATCTTAGAGCAGATATCTAAAATATGAAATATGAACTATGAATAGAATTAATATTAATATAATTAAAAAGTTACCTCGGCAAATGTACAACCGCCTATAAAAAATACTAAAACGACGCTTGGTGAATTATTGCAGAAATCGCCCCCATTCGAATTTTTCACTACACCATTTGTTGTTTGTTTATCATCGAACGTTGGTCCTAATTATTTATTATTTATGATTAATCAAAATATGTAACTATTAATTAATTAATTATTTCTCACCGGGTAAAAGACCCAATACATCATTAAGATGCTTCCATCCACCATTCTTCATTAAATGCTCCGTAATTCGTATACTGAGTGGCGCATAAACACTATGCACGTAACTTATATCTTTTGGATGCATTTCCGAGGTATCTTCAACTGTTAAACGTAACGTTTTACGTAGTACAGTATATGAACGACTACTCGATTGCGGTTTCAACAGCCCAGCCTTTTCTAAATTAATTATGGACAATAATGCACCAATACCATAAACCTTTCCATAAAAAATATCATTTCAATTCATATAATATAAATAAATAATATGCACACCACTCTCTCTTACTTACTTGTACTATTTCACGTTTATAATTTTCCATAACTTTCGGTTTTAAACCTGATCCTGTCATGCATTGCAAACAAATGAGACGTAACACTTTAATCAATGGTACACCTTGTGCTATTAAATCCTCAATATATTGATTCGACTTATCAACATCAATACAATTGAGAAATTCCTGTTCAGCTTGCAAACAATCGTAAAACTCAAAACTATCGGTGACTTCTTTAATGCATTCCGCAATTGCTGTATGTTGTGAAAGCGCCGTTTTATGTTGTAACAAATGCGGCAATTTATTCACGAAAATCTTCATTTCTTGTACTGATTTTTCATGTCGTTCCTCCAATTGGGCGCTTATCAGTTTCGCTTGTTTCGATAGATATGAACCAACCTAAATTAAATAAAAAGACATTAATGTTAAATAAATGTTTTGATTGAATGAATGAACAAACCGCATTAAAATTCTTATCTCGTAATTCAGCAAATAAATTATCAGCTGAATTTAATATAATTTGTTTCTTAGCCTCGGACAGCGATTCATTAACACCACGATGATCATTTTCATTGAATTTATCAGATGGAAAGTTTGCTGTTGCATTATTTATACCAAATAATTCGTCAATTAATCCCTCATAGGTTAATTGTGTAACTAATGGTGTGATTAAGTCAATGGAACGATCTAATATAATCATTTGATCAATGGACGATGATTGGAAATTTTTCATAGTCTCCTCTAGATTTGTTTCACGTTTTAAACGTTTCACCAAATCCCATACTTGTTTCGATGCCTTTCCTTTGCCCCATATACGTGCAATTGGACCATAAATACGTTGAATTGATAGAATTGCTTGAGCAATTTGATGTAAAGTTGATGGATCCTCTTGAATATTATATTCACTACATAAAAATGAAAAAATAATTATCAAATACAATTTGAGTTTAGTTCATTCATTCATTCATTCATTTACCTACCTATACACTTCTGATATTTCCATTGAAATCAAATCCGAATCGATTGGAATCAAATCACATTTAAATTCTTCAATGTATGTGAGACTTCCCAACATTCCCTTCATCTCCAAACGTTTCTTACACAATAAACTATACTTTGGTACAAAGAATAAATGATATTGTTTATTGCCTCGTTTCGAATCGTTATGAACAGTTTGTGCGACCAAATCCATCGATTGTAGTTTAGGACGTGTTATGAATATTACATGTTTTACATCAATCTCCGGCAACGGTTCATTTCGTAACGGATACATTTTCACCACAGAAAGATCTTTTAATTCCGAATATTGAGCTATTAATCCAACGGGGCCGGCTAACGAATTCTCCCATACTATCAGCTTTGTTCCGTTACATTTTTCCAATAAATTTATTAAATTCTTCTTTGCAATAGTTTGTATATGCGCTACATTTACTTTTCCACCTTCTAAATGAGACATTTCTTTACACTTATTTCGAATGATGATGTGATGATGATTTGACAATCAGCTGTTAATTAATAATGGGCGGCGCTGTCATTTCACAATGATGCCAACCAATAACTCTTTCACGAAAATCTTGGAATGTCTTAACGTATCTTGTATTTTGCGCATGCGTAGATAAATTGTTTGCGCCTGCGCATAAGTACTAATCCAGCGGCACTAAAACAACTATCAAAATTTTAGAAATAATTTTATATATTAACAGCCATAAATAACTTTAAATAGGTGCATAACCCTAGCAAATTAACATTTGAAACAATTGTGTGTGACAGTGAGTTTCTTTTAAAGAGATATTCATGTTTTGGAGGTACCGAAGCGACAATATCGAAAACTGGTTTAGAAGCACTGCTCTATGTATACCAATCACTTCACCGAAATGAAAGAAAGTATTGAGCACAAGAGCCAGTAAGACATTTCTATCGAAAACTTTCTTTCAATATATTTATGTTGTGTTGGCAATAGTTATTTATATTTATGTCAGAAATAAATGTGAAAATTAATAGATTATAAGTTAATATTGTTATAGATAGGATATAAGATATAAAGAGAATGAATGTTTTAGGAATAAATCTAATACTAAAGTCTGGATGTTTCTGTATTAATGAAAGTGTTAAAGTGAATGGCATTAAATATAAAATAATAGAACGATTAGGTGATGGGTAAATGAATGCTTGCCTAATAGTTGATATGTTTTCTAATTGTATTGCGTTTCAGAGGCTTTAGTGTTGTAGATTTAATTGAGAATAGGACAAGTAAAAAAATCTATGCTTTAAAACGATTAAAATGTCATAGTTTTGTTGATGAAAACAATGTGAGAAAGGAAATTGAATATTTGAAAATACTAAAACATCCCAATATTTTAGAATTAATTGACTTTGCATTTATTGGTAATTTATTACTAATGCGAAATTATATTGAATTAATTAATTGAATTTTGTTTAAAAGGAAATGCTGATATTGTATTAAATACAACTTCGGAGGCATTTATTATTCTTCAATACTATCCAAATGGTACACTAAATGACTTATTGGATAAGAAATCTATGAAGAATGAATATTTATCAGTGACTGAAGTATTTCGTTATTTTAATAAAATATGCGATGCTATAAAATATATGCATCAATGTAAACCTGAACCATTGGCACATAGAGATCTCAAAACAGCAAACGTCTGTTTAACTAATGATTTAACACCAATTATCATTGATTTTGGTAAATATGTAATGAATTATTCTACTCTTAATCTAATCTAAATGTAAAAAAAATAGGTTCAATGTGTTCAGCACGAATACAAGTAAAAGATGTGCAAGAAGCACAAAAATTGCAAGATATGGCAAACGAACATTGTTCAGCATCTTACCGGGCACCTGAACTATTTCACGTTGAAAGTTCCACATTAATTGATGAACGTACGGACATATGGAGTTTGGGTTGTATATTATATGCACTTTGCTACTTTCTATCGCCATTTGATAAAGTTTATATGCGTGGTGATTCAGTGGCATTGGCTGCATTATCAGGTGGTGTTACATTTCCAAATGACTCACCCTATCCTGATCTAATGAATGACTTAATTATGTTTATGTTGAATGTGAATGCATTTGAACGTCCATTTATAGAGGATGTTATTGAGAAATGTCAATTAGTTGAACAACAACTAACCAATCAGTGAATATATGTATGTAATTTATTAATCTACATCATTCTGGCTCTTTAATGAGGCTAAATATTCTTCGGCTAGACAACATGCCTGTTCAATTTCATAATTCTGTGATACCAATGAAACCCATTTCGCTTCCAAATTCCTTAATTGCTCCCCACCCTTTGTCTGCAGCGATTTCCTCTGCCAATTAACTTCTTGCAATTTCAACTTTAATTGTGATAGTGTTTTCGTAGCAATTTGCTCGCAGTCTTGTAATGTTTGTAAATATCGCTGCCATGTGGGACAACAAAACTCTAGCATTAATTGCAAATTCAATATTCTCACCGCCTGATGCTCTAATTGCGCTTGTGAATTTTCCACGCATTCAATCCAAGCGCTTACTTCATTCAATTTACCACTTGGCGGTGGCGGTAATTCATAGCGTTTCATCGACA
The DNA here is from genome assembly GCA_027574845.2 of Deinopsis erosa. Lineage (NCBI taxonomy): Eukaryota > Metazoa > Arthropoda > Insecta > Coleoptera > Staphylinidae > Deinopsis > Deinopsis erosa. Next base: position 8,652 of record JAODFZ020006303.1, read on the forward strand.
TTGTCTCCATAGGAAGACGATTTTGTAACCGTTCAAATTCGATACGCATCATTGGCGTCTCAAAGGCGGTAATATTTAATGGTGGTAAAATGTCCAGATAGTTTTTAGTCGGCCTATAACGACGACATTCCTCCTCAACCAACGCAAATGCCTAAAAAAAACGTAAACGTAAATCAATTTTGAGGTTAGAATCAGTTAGTCGAATGGATATTCTGAATGAAATCTTACAGCTTCACGCACTCCTGGTTCATCATAGCCTTGATCTATGTATGGTAGAGCATCGACAACAACTTCACCCGACATTATTTTTATGTAAATACAGAAATATTTGTGAAATATAGAAGAAGCAGCAGCGCTTGTTTGTTGTTGTTATGAATTCTGTATTGACTTGAGTAATTTGGGTTGCCTATAATGCAAACCTAAAAAGCATTTATTAATTATCATTCAGACATTTTATAAAACTTTATATGGATTTAAGATTCCACTCGGATCCATAACATTCTTTAATTCTCTCATTAGCGCAATAGCCGATTCGGATTTAGAATAGGATAGATATTTTCTTTTGCGAAAACCAAGGCCATGTTCAGCACTAACACTTCCCTTCAATTCAGCCGTTTTCTCATAAATGTACGGTTCAACAAGTGCATGCAATTTCTTATTATATTCTTTAATAGAGACATTCACATGTATATTCGAATCACCTAATAAAAAACAAAGAGAAACAAATAAAAAATCAATAAGAGAGAGAAAGAGAGAGAGAGGGGAAGAGAGATGAAACTCACCCACATGGCCATAGCCACAGACACGAACAGCATTTCCACCCATTCTCTCCTCCATTACGGAGACGAGTGTATAGAAATCATTGATTGGTAAAGAGAAATCGTATTTAAAGACATAGCCATCATTTAAAAGACCTTGTGTGATATTCTCTCGCAATTCCCAAATCTCTTTCATTTTGGATGGATTATTAGTGAATGTTCCATCATGTATGAGTCGCCTATTCATTGCTATGTTAAAGAATTCCTCCAATTTCTCCTCATCATGCTTAGTATTGGAGCCGTGCGTTTCAAGAAGCACATAAAATGGATAATCACCAATTGGATTACGTTTTGCTTGATAGGTGGTGACGACGTCTAGTGATTTAGCATCAATTAGTTCGAATGAAGATATAATTTCACCTAAATACTCCTTGGATAGTTGGAATGTGGCTAAAAGATCCTCAAAACTCTCTAAACCTAATTATTTATTTATAGGTTATTTATAGGTTAATAATAAGTGTGTAGGTTAGGTTTACCTAGGAATGCTAAATTGATTGCTTTCGGTTTCGGTGGACATTTAATTGCCACCTTCGTGACAACACCTAATAAACCTTCCGAACCAATAAATAAATGCTTCAAATGGAATCCAGTATTATCTTTCTTTAGTGTACTCAAACAGTCAATCACTTGACCATTTGCTCTGACCGCTTCAATTCCCACCACCGATCCATGCAAATTGCCATAACGCAATAGCCGTAAGCCGCCAGCGTTCGTTGAAACATTACCACCGATGCAACACGAACCTTTTGCACCAAGATCAAGTGGCATCATTAATCCTTTCACAGCAAGATGATCATCTAAGGTTTCCAACACGCAACCTGCCTCACATACCACAATACCTACACATATTAAATATTAAATAAAACAATTAAACGCATTACATTAGGTACATTAGAATGGAAATTATGTGATTAATTAACTAACCAGATATTTCATCAACACTTATAATCTGATTCATTAAAGTGGTTGATAGGACGATTTCATCGAATATTGGAATTGATCCACTCACTAAACCTGTATTGCCACCTTGTGGACACACCGCCAGCCTTTCAACATTGCAATATTGCAGAATTTTCGATACTTGTTCACTGGTTTTCGGCCTCAAAACGCATTTACTATTTCCTTTATTTATGCATTAATTATTTAATAATAACATCACTTATCATCTCCTCACCTCTATCATTCCTTATCCAATCCACATTGTATGGTTCACAAGCATCCGGTTCCTGTAGGACATTATTCTTCCCTAAAATCGCTTCAAAGTAACGCAAATGTGTGTTGTTTAGTGTTGCAAAATTGCCACGTTCCAAATCACTATAACGCTCCTATAGAGAGATTTGCATACAAAAAGAAAACATAAATTAATTGAAAATGTGGTTGTTTTTTGCAGCGACATCTCTTTTTCATATTAGACATTACATAATTAAATAGAAACAATTGCATTCTATGCAATATGATTGGAATTTTTAATAGAATTGCATTAAAATTGCTTACTTGAATCAGTTGTGGTGGTGTCTTTGATGATGCAAAACGACGTCTTACAAATGATGGGAATGATGTCCTTGTATGATGGGAGAAAAGCGTTTTCAACATCATCATCATCTGTAAAGAAAAGAATGAAAAAAGATAAATTGAATTGAATTTCTGATTGGCTTAGAAGAGAGAGAGCGAGAGAGAGAGAGAGAATTACTTTCGGCATTTTATTGTAATTGTTGTCAATCGTCTCGCGCTCGCGCCATCTAAACGCCAATCAAACAAAATGCACGTGTGGGGAATTTTTATACGCATGCGCGCATTCTAATAAATAAACAAATGAATAAATAAATTAATTCTCTTATCTCTTTAGTTAAATAGAGAAAGAGAGAGAGAGATAATTATTTGTTAATTAATAAGAGAGAGAGTGAAAAAAATGGTGGGTGACTGCTTTATTATCCTAAATATGTGTGTGATTGATAATGGGGGGGAATAATATGGGAAAGAGAGATAATTTGCATCGGCAGGGACGTCCGGCGTCCCTCCAATCAGCCATCAGTTTAGTAGAGTAGCGAGGGAGAAAGAGAGAGAGAGAGAGTGAGAGGAGAGGAGAGGATTGAGGAAAAGCGTCGACGCGTCCAGAGATCGCAGCGTACCCAACACGACTAAACACACCAATCACAAATTTTGAAAGTATCACGCGCGCGCGCGCGCTTCCAACAACACATCGCATCTCATTTATTATTTCATTTCATACATTAACTGTTTCTCTATCTATCCATCTATCTATCTAGCGTGCTATGATTCTCTCCATATAAAAACAACAAAAAGCGTGTGTTTTCCTGTTTGCGTGTTTCATACTCATAGCTAGCTATAAAAAGAGGATTATTAGAGTGTCAGCATATTTTTCTCTTTTTTTTTTTCCTTTTTTCAAGGTTACACGCTATCGTCTCCCAGCCCCCACCATAATGCTAACGACCTCATAGCAACGCCTCAACGTTGCGTTTCCACTGGTTGAGTTGAGCTTCCAATAGGTGCGCTCAGCTTATCGAGGATTGCCGCTACAGCAGCGCCCTTTTTTAGCTATAGTTCGCAGTAGCGTAGGCCACCTAGCGTCAACTACAATTCATATTATCAATCAATACGCGCATATATTCTATCTAAACGAATTAAAACTAAATATTCTGCATAATACACACGCGCGTTTTTTAGTTAGTAGATAGAGGAATAGTGTGAAGTTGTTTGTGTGCTTGCAAAAGTGGGTTGTGTTTTATTGTGAGTGCGGACGATTCCATTCCAGTGTGAATGGGTAAAGAGAGTAGTCGCCATCGAAATCCAAGCGAACGTTCGTGTAGTGTGTGGCGCGCGCCAACTGTTGTTTAGACTGTGAACGAATAGTGAGTGTTGGTGATAGTTGAGAAGTACATTCTAATTGAATACATTTAGACTGTGCTATTTCACATACACACAACATAACGTAACGCAGGAAAAAGTCACAATCTAATTGTACGGTTGACTGGAAATGTGTTTTGGTTTGCAAATGTGTCAACATTCGCATATTAGAGGACGCATGCCCCCCACAAATAGACACTAGAATATCTATCTGATAGATTAAAGGTACGTTTCTCGTCTTGCAAATTATTATTCACATGTAATATTATGCATAGGATGTGTGAGTGTGTGAAAGTTTTAACATATTTTTTTCATTCAATTAACGAGACAATACACAATACAATTTTTTTTTTACTATTCATTTATTGTGACGCGTTGTTGATAAAAAAAGATGGTTGTAATTAAATAGAAAATGCATCTTGTTTGTTAGTATTTTAGTCGTAGTCGTAGAGAACCGAAAGCGTTATTGATCAATGCAGCAGCAAAGTATACACCCTAACCCTCATGAGATGATGATGATGATGCCTAAAAAGCCCCTGCCGTAACGTAGCAATTTTTTCGTTCTCTAAACATTTAATGGTTTTTGAAAAAAAAAAAAAACGAAAAAAACAAATGAATGTGTTGTAATGCACTGATAAACAAGAAGCAGCTACCGGTTGCCATGGCGATACAGCTGAACGCGCACCAAGAAACTTTCATTCCCACCCCAGATATACATATATATTAAAAAAAAAAAATAATGAGAGAAAGAGAAAAATAAATAACCGACGCCGCACTTGAATTTAGCAGCCGAGTAAAGAAAGTATATTTTAACTGTAAATATAGTGTTCAGGTAGAAAATGCACTCTGTGAGTGAGTGAGTGAGTGAGTGAGTCAACGTTTTCAAAATGCTGCTTATAATAAATCAGCTGTTTTTGAAGGACATTGACCTACTAGTAGAATTTATCTCTCACACATACATACATACATAATTCCTACAAACTGCAAGATAAATAATAATAATAATAAATGAAGGATGAAAAAAGGTTCTCCTCCTTTTTCTAATATATTTCCGCATGATAAATGAACATATACTATTAATGACTCTTTTTCTTTCTTTCTTTAGTTTGTTGAGAGTTGGGTTTTCAAGGTTAATGTTGTCGGCCCACTCTGATCTTTTTTTTTTTTTTAATAAAATTAAATGCATTTTTATCAAGTGTGTGCTGATATATGAGAAAGTTTATTTATAAAATAGTGTGAGCAATAAAGATTACTTATTTCCTATTTCTACATAAACATAAACATTTCTCAAATGATCATATTTCGATTAAATATACAGAGTGGACACTTTTAATCTAAAAAAAATCTTCATATTTCAAGCAAAATAAAAAAATTTAATTGAAAAGAAATTCATTGCTTTTGTTATCTCATCTATACATAATAAAAAAATAGGTACATAATCAAATCAATAAAACTTAAAATCATCTTTATAAATATTTTGAATTATTCTATGTTGGAAATATTTGCAATGAAATTTAGTTTGTGTGTGTGTATGGCCTTTATATGGTTCGTGCACACCCTCAAAAAAAAACAACATCATTATGAAAAATCAATCTAAATAAGTAAATGAAATAGAATTTAGAAAGTTTTATGCAAACTTTCTTTCTACTAAAAATACATTAGGTATCTACAGAGACAAAGTGTAATTATGAATATTGGATGTGTTTCGATAGGGCCCTCGATAGGATCTCCCTCTCTACCGACCCCCCCCTCGCTCAAAACAATTGCATGTCAAAAACTCAATACCCCAACACATGACTTATTTCCCTAGGGCGGATTCTCTACATTTATTTTCAAGAAATGTATTTGCTGCGGCAAATGGACTAAAGCCCTTTATACAAAGATCGATATTCTCTCTCTCCTCTCCTCTCCTCTCTTTCTCTCTCTTTTCATCAGACTGGTTGGAATGCAACAACACACACACACACAATATAATATAGGAATATAGCAGAGGCAGGCAGCAGAAAGAGGCTTTCAGTCGGCGCGCACAATTTCGAAAATGGGAAAAAAAATCCACACACACACACAGAGAGAGAGAAAGAGAGAGAGAGAGAGAGGGATTTGAGTCTCCCCTACTGAGAATATACTAACCATATCAAAAACATTCCTACTCAACCTTACTCAGTATCGTCGTGCATTTTCTATCTTTATCCAACTACATAATACCTACTACATACTAGGCGCGTCTTCCTCTTACTTCTTATTCTTATTATTATTCTATAGGGCGCCCCCCACAGTCGCTAATTTCTCAACTCGAATGAACATGTTGCATGCACGTGTCGCGTCGTTAAGGAAAGGAAAGGAAAGAAGAAGGAAAAAATTCTACCTGCTTCTCCTCATCTAACTAACAAAAGAAAAAAATATTTATGCTCATCATCATCAACATCTACATGATGATGATGATGATGATGATGATGGTGCCTCTAGAAATTATGAGAAAACCTATTATTATTATCATACATAATTAAAATTCTAGGAAAAATTTCTATTTGTGTACCTATATGGTACATTGTGCGCCATCTATCGGCACGACATCCCAACTAACACTATTGTATTTATAAATATTTACAAAATGAATATCATTTGATTGCATTATATGCGTAACCGATAACGAATATAATTACTATTATTAGAAAAATGTATGTTTATGTTATTGTTGAAATACATAAATAAAAAGATGGAGACTTGAAATGATAAAGTTAAAACGCCATTATTATAAAATAGTATGGTGGAGAAAGAGAGGACGATGACGAAGACGATGACGGTCAATATATATATGTATATGAAATATAAAGAGAAACAAGTATTTCAAGTCCCATGTTTAATAATTAGATATGGGGGCGCCCCTCTCGCCCTCCTCCCCTTTCCCCTCGCTTCTTTTCGCTTCCCATTGAAATTACATCAAAGACCAATGGTATATTAGGTAGGGACTTAAAATGCAGGATTGGTTCGCTTTTAAGGACAACCGGTTCATGTTATTTTCTCTCCTCTCTTCCTAGAATATATCTAACTAAATACACAGGCAGGCAGTATGAAACATGCGCAATGTGCACTTCTACTACACAACACCAGCAGACGAACAAAAAATAATAAAATTTAGTTGTTGTCGTCGACGTCGTCGAGCAATGTGTTGTTGTAATGTTATAACTTTATATTCACAAACAAATGGATCTAATTAAGTGATTATAAACTAACAATAAGTGTGTGTGTGTGTGTGTTTTGTTTTTTATGCATTTTATCCTCTTTTCATTTTTATTTTGAATTATGGAACGACGTTCATTTGGTTTTTTTACAAAAAGGTTTGATTTCTTATTATTTCTATTATTACTATTATCATTATGTACTTATTATTAACATGTGCTTCGAATAATTTATTCATGCAAAATGGAATTTTATTATTATTATAAAAGGCAATGGTATGTTGATACTTTTTTGAATATTTTTACATTATTGTTTTGTGTGTGTCTGTGTGTGTGAGTAAGGCTCTTGCCGCTGCTGCTATGGCAACAACAAGAAAAGACTTCTTCTATCTGTCTTCTACCTTTCCATACCTCTTCCCCATAAAGGAGGCTATCCTCTTTTATTATTAAAGTGGATGTTGCATTACACACTTTCCTCTCTTTAAACTCGCGCGCGCGTTTCGTTTCCTTTTTGAATTTCGATTTTGAAAAAAAAAAACGTTCGTTGGAGGGTACATGTGTGTATGTGGGGTTGGTCTAGATATTATTCGCATTATTGTAAACGATAAAGGAAGGGAAGGGCTGCTCTTTGTTTGAGAGAAGAAGGGCTTCCTGCATGCATGCGAATGAGTGAGGGTTAGTTTAGGGTGCGTGTATTGAATTCCTTTCATTCTGAATGTAAAGGGGAGAGATTGTTAGTTAGGGGGAGCGAGTGTCGACTGGGGTGCCATTAATGCTACAGCAGCGGCCATTAAAGATGGTTGCTTTAATCTAAAAAAAAAACATCTAAAAAATTTCTCATTACAGATCACAGCATTATGATAATTTGCAATTGGCAGCTGATAAACAGCCATTGAAAGATACAACAAATACGAGTACACTACCACTAAAACAACAAAAATTAAATAATAACGACGAGGAGCGAACGAATCAGGAACCGGAATCAACCCAACAACAACAACAAAGTGATAATAATAATAAAAGTTCTTCTTCCTCCTCCTCCTCTACTGAAGGCCAAGAAGAGAGCAGTCGATCATTGCAGTGCTTAGAGACACTTGCACAGAAGGCTGGCATTTATGATATAACAGCTGAGGATTGCAAATACGATGCGGCAAACACATTACTAAATCTAGATAGAGTGGGTCAAGATAAGGATACAAAAGAAGAGTTATTTAATAATATAAATATGAGTGATAAAGCACAGCAATTGGTTGATGCGCAAACGCAGCAAACTCAACAACAACAACAACAACAAAATCAACAGCAACAACAGAATCAACAAGCTGCACAAGTTCAACAGCAACAGCAGCAAGTTCAACAACAAATGGTCCAACAACAGCAGCAACAAACTCAGCAAATTCAACAAATACAACAACAACAGCAAACCGATCAACAACAGACCTTAGTTCCAGCTCAATCTCCCCAACAACAGCAACAACAACATATCGTGAATGCATCCTCAGGGGGGCAATGCGTCCAGACGTCAATGTGTCCGCCACAGTATACTGTATCAATGCATCAGCAAGTACCACATGGTGGACAAGTGATACAAACGCAGGGAGGACAACTTCTAGCCACTGGTAGCAATAATACGACAATAACTACAATGAGTCCCTTACAACAAACACCAACACACACACAACAAATTGGCGATTGGAGTCATGGACGGGTGCAAGTCATCCAACAACCCATTCAGAATCAAACTTACCTACAGCAATTGTATAATACTCAAGGTCAATTACTGATGCCAGGCAATATACAATTGCATCCAGGACTAAATCCCCAGCAGATCCAAGTGATAACGAAACCATTTCAGGGCAACCAAATCGCCCCACATATGCTCACCACGGCACAGGGCAAACAAGTCCTACAAGCAAGTCAAGCAGGTAATTAAATCGATGCATAAAATATTTAGAATTAATTTAGTAACCAAAAGTACATTATAGCGACATTTCCCGGATATACAACAATACCCACAATTCCTACAACACAAAATCAACAAACATTGGTCTTTAGCCAATTAGCAATTGGTTCTTCCCAACCCAATATCATTCCATCGTCGGCACAAACAGCCGCACAATCACAATCACCATCACAAAAACAAACCCAAGAAATGCATAAAGTCATACAAGGACAAAAAGTACAAATGACGAAAGCAAATAATGTACAAACTGTTGTGGCAGGTGCTGCACAACAACAACAACAACAACAGCAGCAGCAGCAAGGACAATGTGTTCAAGTGTCGCAAGCGATGATTGGATCACAACCCACCACACAAATCATTAGTCCAATTCAACCAAATGGTCAACCGATGCAATTTGCAGCACCATGGCAATTTGCTAATGGAATACCACAAGTATGGACCACGAATGGAATGCAATCGCAAGCGATCATTGCACAGAATCCCATCTTTATACGTGGCACACAGCCGGATGGTTCACCAGGTCCTGGAATGTTTATACAACAATCTCCACAAACAGCCACCATACAAACACAACAAAATCGTAAGTTTCCATCAATCATATTATATATTCAATTGGACAATTATTATTCTGATTTTATTTTCTAAACACTTGTAAATAAAATTATATAATTTTCCATATATTAAGAAAGAAATGGGAGAACTCTGAATGCCATTGTGAAGATATTAAATGTGTATTTCGTTCCCCTCCCAACACTCATTCATTCTAATTAATCATTCCTTAATTGATTGAAACTTACTTTTTACAGCAACACTAACCACACAAGGAACCATTCAACAGTTGGGCAAACCGCGTCCCACCACTGATAACATTCAACCGAAACAGACTGCAAATCGTCCCCTGAATATTCTACCATCGAATGCACAAAATATTAGACCGGCAAGTTCTGTTTCAACTCAAACAATTGGGGCACAGGTGCAAGTAAGTGATACCACTTCTTATGCGTTTTTCAAACCTTTTTCGTTTGTTTATACATATATATTATTTGAGAAAAAGTGAAACGCTATGTACGCTATATGTATCTATTTATTATTACAATAAATAAATAAATAAATAAATACATATAGAAACAAGGATGGAGTGTATTATTTATTTTGCGTTTGTGTGCTGCTGCTTAATGAGTCATATTTACTATTAAATCATAATATTAAAAATTTCCTCTGAATAATCGCTTATTACATATGTATACATATATAGGTTGGAATGGGAGTAAAAGCTGGAACTAAAGTGAGAGCTAAAGCGCCCGGAATTCGTACATCGCCAGCACCTAAAGCAGACGCCGCTAATCAAACACAAATCAAACCATACACGACAAACGTACAGCAACATCATCTAGTGCCAAATAAGTAAGTAGATTGATTGTCATTATATTTATGATCATTGTGAAGGTCATACATAGATGTAACTAAGCAACCGAAGCAATTCGCGCCTATATAAACAAAAAGCGTGTCAAAAAAATAACGTTTAACGAAAAGCCTCTTTTGCAGAATGTTAGTGATGAATACATCAAGTGGTATGAGTATGACACCTGGCTCGCCAATGACGGCTGAAAAGGCGCAACAAATCGCCAATCAGAATAAACAGGTGCAGGGAGCGCAGCAAGTAATTATGCAACAAGCCATTCAACAGCAAACACTCCAACAGATGCAATTCCAACAAGGACAACCGCAACACATCCAACCGAAGCCAATGATGAGTAATTAATGCTAAAACTAAATCTATGATTATAATGATTAATGGGAAATTACCTTTTGTTTTTTTAGCTATGCAAACGATACAGGGTATTCCACAGCAATCGATGCAAGTGCAAACCGATCGACCGATAATGCCCGTTGTTTCGATGTCGCCGCAAGCACAACAAACCATTCAAGGAACAATACAACCGCTTCAATCGAATCTTGCTGTTACACAACAGCAAATGCAAATGGGCTTACAGCAATTACATCCCGTAAGAGATTCATTCATTCATCACCTAAAACAAACAATTATTAATAACTATTTTCCAAATACATAATATAGCAATTGCAACAAATGACTACTCCACAAGGAACAATTATTGGACAAATACAAACGGCTACAGGAACAATACCACAATTAGCAACGAATCAATCGCAATTGCATCAACTTGCGCAGCAAGGACAACAAACCATTACCATATCTGCAGCACCACAACAAATACATTTACCCGCCACCGTTCCCATCACCAAACACGACACATCCATTGAGAATGTAACGGCAGATAGTAGCAATACAACGAATAATCAATGCGGAGGCGATCAGCCGAAAGAGAATGGTATGCAAATGGAATATCAAATTCAAATTACTCAGCAGAATAGCAATAGCAATAATAATGGAATGATGGATGGAACGAATCCTACAGCGACTGTACATCCAACGCCTATACCTGGCACTGCACCCTCATCGATACCTGTAACAACGACAACGAGTGAAAGTGGACTTCCTGTAGCTACGACTGCTGAAGAGGCAAAAGAACGTTGTCCGCCTAAGGCGATGGTTAAACCGCAAGTGCTGACGCACGTTATTGAGGATTTTGTGATTCAGGAATCATCGGAACCGTTCCCAATTACGCGTAGCTCCCTAATGGGCGATTATAATAAGCGTGCAAACTCAGATAAGGAGCATGGTGATGAACCACTACGTAAACGTATTGTAACATCACCTTTCTATTCAAAGGGTGGTGGTGGTGGTGGTGATTTGGCGAAATGTGAAGTTTGTGGGGTTGTTGATAATCGTAACAAATTCAAGAAGAATAAACGCTTTTGTTCAATCACCTGTTCGAAGAAGGCGAAAGATGGGAAACGGAAATGGGATAAGGATGATGGTGGTATGGAGGTTGATGTGGAGTCGGTTGCTTCGGGAGCGGAAAGTAGTCTAAGTCCAAACGATATGCACGAGGACAATACACCAAAAGTGGATCCACTCAAGTGGACGGTAAGTTTTCTTATCTTATACTTTTATCAATTCATTCTAAATTACTAATATATGTAAATTTTAAGGTTCAAGAGGTTAGTGATTTCATTAAGAATTTACCCGGATGTTCCGAGTACGCTGAAGATTTTCTAATACAGGAAATTGATGGTCAAGCATTAATGCTATTGAAGGAGGATCATTTAATGACCGCAATGGCAATGAAATTAGGACCAGCATTGAAAATCGTAGCTAAAATTGATGATATGCGTATTGATAAAGATCCGCCCAAACAAAATTAAATTTTGTATATAAATATATCTATTTAACAATAAGCGCTAATAATAGATAAGTAATGTAAGTTGTAAATAATTGTAAATATGGCAATATTTTTTATTTCGATAGCCATAGATAGGGAAGAAAAAGAATGATTTTTGCCAATTTGTGTGTTCAAAAATTTTCAACGTTTAGGGAAATTGCTACATATTGGTCTCTTCTTAAAAAAAATACTAGTAATAATTTGTGCAATTTCTTAAGATGATGATAAATTATGTATCATAATGTTTATTATATATTTCTAATGATAGAATCTCTCTTATTATCTATTAAATAATGCAAAAGATATTTTTATGATAAAAGAAATGTTTTCACTTTTATAAACCCTATATGTATAAATGGTACTATAGAATTTAGGTACTTACATTAATTATTTTCCTTTAATTGCACTATTTTCATACACACAATACAAATTATTAATAAATTATCTGCTGCTGTTGTGTAGACTCTGCGACCTCTGCGAACCATTGATAAACTGACTGCAACTAACTGCGAACTGCCATTCGATGTTTACTAATTATTACCAACATAAGGAAAACAAGGATGTGAAGGGCGCCAACATTAAATTACAAAATATCCCTAAATGTAAATCTTTTTTTTTTATCAAGTAGCCATAGAAGAAAAGTGACACAACAAAAATTTCAATCACAAACAAATATAAAATAAATAATGGCAACACAACTGAAATCAGTGCTTTCATTAGGATTTATATTAACAATATTAATATTAGCAGAACATTTCGTTCAATCAAGTAACGTAGACGATGAATTACCTTTATCAAAACTCAGCCAAAACGTTGGTGCTCCAACCTTAAAATTTTTCTATTGGTAAATAATAAACATAACATCATAATCACATTTCATAAATTAATCATTCCCCATTTATGTGTGCAGTTATTCATGTGGATATCGTAAAGCATTCGAGGAATACGTAAACATCATACAACAGAAATATCCTAGTTTATTAATTGATGGCAGCAATTATGATCCGCCTGGAATAAATATGATGATTGCCCGTTTAATTGTAAGTTATAAGAAGGTAAATTCATTCATTATTTATTAATTTCTTTCTAGGGCATAGCAAAAATGGTAATAATAATGTGCATTTTGGGCGGCGTCAACATATTCAATTACATTAATCAACCGCAACCGTCGTGGTGGACGTGGTGCACCGAAAACCGATTGTACGCCTGCCTAATGCTCTTCTTCCTATGCAATCTAGTCGAGGGGCAACTAATACAATCGGGAGCGTTTGAGATTAGCTTAAACGATGTGCCGGTTTGGTCGAAATTGGAAACGGGACGAATTCCACAACCTGCAGAACTTTTTCAAATCATCGATAATCACATGCGATTCACGCTCGATTTAAATAATAATGTTGCTAAATAAATAAAATAACTATCAAGGTATGTATAGATAGAGATAATGTGTTTCGAAAGATTAATAATAAATATGACTGTTTTCATAAAAATTATGCATAGCAACATGTCATTTTGTTTATTCATTTGCTAAACAAACAGATTATGGACTTGTATTCACTTCTTTCGCATTCTGCAATGCCTGAGTGATGTACAGTTTGGCTAATGATTGTGAACAGAATTGCGAAATGTGTTGACTGTAGGTGTTGATTTGGCCAGCAATTAGCATGGGAGTTAGTCGTGGTGGGACTGGATGCGGTCTAAATAGTTTGTTAATATCCTCTTCGGGCAGCGGTGGTTCATCTTTAGCAGCGCGTGCCGCATTCTCTTGAGCGCGCTTCTGCAGGTAGCGATGTTTGTCCTGCTGCTGGCGACTCACCAGCTGTTGATAACGATTGAACTTAATCGCCTCCTGATTCAATTCATCCACACGATCCATCAGACAACGCAATTGACCCTCCAACACAGACGCAGTGCCCAAATCCAAGAATTTCGAACCTTCCTCCTCCGGCACCATCTCCATCAATTCGGACATCATAATGTTTGTCAATGCGGAGTTCTTAACGACGACTGGCACCTCGATAAATAGACTCTCATAACCCACTTTCAATTTGAGGAGTGCTTCCGGCGTAAATTCGCCCTCCTTGTACATGTCGATGGCTTGCGGCGTCAAACGATACGCTTTCAAGCTCAAAAATCCTCTCGACGACTTTTGCGTATCGTATATCACAACGACAGACTCCTCAATCGATGTCTGATAGTGGTATTGTGATTCTAAGAGTGGTAAACTCAAAAAGTTACCCACATCCGCACTCTGATACCATCCCACATGAAAATGATCGACATTTACACGCCGCAAACGTCTCATCATCGCCAACTGATATTCCTCCTCGTCCATACTCTCGTCGGGTTGCTTGGGGAACGGAAAGCAATTGGTTATCTCCAAACGATTCTCCACAACTAGACCTAAAAGTGCTCCTTGCGCCACATCCATATTACTCGTCGACTCCTCATGGCAATGCTTCACCATTTTCATGACGGCCTAAACATTATTATCAACTAAAATTGATATTTTTGAATTCAATAGCGATTACTTACAAGTCCATCGCATTGAACGTAAGCGATTGTCGTATCATTTTCTGGAATTCTTCGCGTTGTTGCGGTAGCGCGTGCAGCCATCTTGGATTTTGACATGTGAACAATGAAATTAGCTGCAAATACATTTCTCCACATTCCCTACCAACCTAAATCGCGTTTAAGTAGAAACGTTCCTGCTGCTTATGATTAAAAAAAAAAAAAGACTTAAAATGAAGTAGTAATTCAGACAACTTTAGTTCTTCCCCTTAAAAAAGATTACGTTTAATTATAGAATTTCTATGTTGTGTGTGTGCGCTTTAAGTAAATAGTTTAGAAATAGTAAAGAAATGGAAGTTATTTCAGGTATTCTAGTAGAAGTTGTGTAATGTGAGAAATGTTTTGTTCCTCTTCTTCCTGAGAATCCCACAAACATTAATTATTATTATTATTAAATATGGGTATGAATCATTATTTATTGATATATTGCATCGCTTTATCATATGCACAAATTGAATCATTCAAGGTTTATTGTTAATGTATTGCTCTGCTTTAATTAAATATTTTTTTTATAAACATTCATAATATAAACAAATAATATTGTTTATTATAATTTAGAGGGCGTAAACGTTCCAATGAAGAAAGGCCCCGGTTTATACGAATTCCTTGTTGAGGCCGAACTGCAGCACTATTACAACAGCTTTAAGTATAAAATCTATAAATAACACACATACATATGTATCTTATTATTTATGTAAACTTTATGTTTACAGAAACAATTTGAAAATTACGCATCCATCGCAATTGAAATTCGCCACTGAGAGTGATTTGACTGAATTGGGAATGTCGAAGCCGGAGATACGTCGATTGCGGAAATATTATGAAAAACATTTCCCCAATAACTATCTATCCAAGTTTAAGAAGCTTTTATTAACGGCCAGAAAGCAGGAAGTGGGAAATGTGGAGGCATTACCAAATATCAATGATAATGTGCCTGTGCAACGAGCGCCAAGAGTTCCCAGCAAACATATCATACCAGCCGCAAATATTACAGTTAATAAGGAGCTGGGAATGGGCGAATTTGGTGTTGTGCAACAAGGTGTTTGGTGCAATGAAGGCGAACGCATTCAAGTAATTAAATCTAATTTCTCAACTAAATAAATGAATTGCGTGTTTTATAGGTTGCAATTAAATGTTTGGCACGCGAACGTATGCAAACGAATACGATTGAATTTCTAAAGGAGGCAGCAATCATGCATTCAATTGATCATCATCATATTGTGCGTTTGTTTGGTGTCGTTTTGGATACTGGTTCGTTGATGTTGGTCACTGAATTGGCGCCACTCAGATCCTTATTGGAATGTTTAAAGGAACCCTCATTACGTTCCAGTTTCCCCGTACTCACCCTATGTGACTTTGCTGTGCAAATTTGTGATGGTATGCAGTATTTAGAGGCGAAAAGACTTATTCATCGGTACACCTACTAATTCATTAATTCAAATTTTAACAATTTTATACACACACACATTTTCTTTCAGAGATTTAGCGGCTAGGAATATTTTAGTATTTTCTAAGAACAAAGTAAAAATATCAGATTTTGGTTTGAGTCGTGCATTGGGACAAGGAAAGGATTACTATCAAACGAATTTCAATGTGAATCTGAAATTACCGATTGCCTGGTGTGCACCCGAATGCATCAGCTATTTACGCTTCACGAGTGCGAGTGATGTGTGGGCGTTTGGCGTTACATTATGGGAGATGTTCTCCTACGGTTTTCAACCGTGGGCTGCATTAACCGGCCAACAAATATTAGAGGCGATCGACGAACCGAACTTTCAACGACTTGAACAACCCGACTGCTGTCCGCAAGAACATTACGCATTAATGTTGGATTGTTGGCGGCATGAAGCGAGCGCAAGGCCTCGATTCACAGATATTGCAACGCGTTTAGTCGATTGTCGGCCTGAACAAGTGCAAGCGAAAGATGGATCCACTGAAGGATCGCATTTATTCCCATTTCGAACAGGCGATGTTATTACTGTACTTGATAAAATGTAAGCCAAGTATATCATCATCATTAAGTCTACAATTTTAATGCATTTCTTTTTCTTTCTTTCTAATTAGAACGCATAGACCATTCTGGAAAGGCGTATCGACGAGTGGAAAGACTGGAATTTTTGATCCTGTTAGTATTGTGACGTATTTAGGCAGTGACCTTCCAAGTTCAACATTTCTAAGGACGGACTCAACGCGTACATCATCCAGACGCAAATTACGTAGCGAAATGATCAGCGCACCGCAAGGCGACTTGAAACATACTGGACATGTTGGTTTGGATGGCGCCTACTTTGGCGATTTGAGTTTTATGGGTGGTGGCAAAGTGGATGTACGTTTAGTTAATAATACACACAGATCATTTATTAGTTGATGTATATAATTATAGTATGGGGGAATTCCAACACAAATAGTTGCACCTTATCGGCCACATGAGGAAGAAGTCGCACCATTATTGTGCGAGATAAATGCACCTCCAGCACCAGCACCTGACCACGAATATCACGAGATTAGCGATGAGGAAATTAATCATAGTTCACCGTTAGATCTGGGACCTTCGTTAATGGCTGAAATGGAATTAATGTTTAATTCTCTTGGTTGATTTTCTATTTATCAAATTTATTATAGAATTTCTAAATGTATAAATTATTTTAGGACAACCGCCATCGTCGCCTGCTGAACATGAGAATTCTAATAAGAGCAATGAGCTGAGAGAGAAACTAACAAAATCGTCACGTAAGCAGGCAACTGTGAAACCGATTTCAGCGCAGGATCAAAAAACGCTAGACACTGCAATAGCGTTAGCAAATGAAATTACAACACGATCATTGAGTGCACCCGCTCCAACCACCCCCTCATCGCCTAATAAGCGCAAATTTCATTTTAAATTCCCCTCAGTGTCTGACCACCATCACCATCATCATCATCATCAACAACATGATAAACATGTGGAGCGGAGAAACTTCTCTGAGGAGGCGCAATCGACGACTGATTTGCAAGTAAGTTCATTTCCTAAACGCATCTTACATATGAAATTGACCAAAAATACTAACAAAACAAAACTTTCTTCTTCTTCTTATCCTCTCCTCCATTTTTTTTGTTTGGTTTCGTTTTGTTTTCGTGTGAATTAGAATCGTCTACGTTGCTCTTTAAGTTCACTAGACGATCTATCACAGCATAGTATACGTTTACCCTTATGGGATAAAGCATCAGCTGAATTCTGTTTTGCGAAATCGCGCGAACTCCTAACGAAACCGTTTCTGGCGCGTCCCACAATCACAACCTCAACAATTGCCGCACAATCACATCGCTCTATAAACGCACACGATCTATTCGCTGATAGGAATTTAGAGCGGGTATTCAATGATATGTCGTTGTATCCATCCGAAATATATCGCGATCGTACTCTAACCAAGTCGGAGAGTATGGTGCGGAAAACGTATCGGAATGAAATGAAACAACAGCAACAACCGTCATCTTGTATTGACCGCGCTCGTTTCCTTCACGACATTCACCCACCGCCGCCTTCACCATTCAATAATCGTAGCAATGGCGAAGTCTTCTACAACTACGAACAACAAACTTATACGCCGATCGACACCTATGACAATGTATTCGTTTATGACTATCCCCTGGTTGATATGAATGAGCAACAACGTCCACGCGCAATGAGCTATTCGGAATCTCAGGAAATCATTCCGCAGAAGAAGGCGTTCGGTAAGAGTATACGCGATCGTAATCGACGTCGACAATCTTATAATCCGCAAGCGTACGCGAACTCGAGCAGTAGCGAATCGGATTGCACCAGTTTGGGGTCGGTGGATTTGGATTGGAGGCGTAGAAAACGTTTGAGTCGTTTATCCACATCGAATACGAGTATCCGATCGGAGATGGTGATTAGATCGCGAAATAATGCGCATGCACATTTACTAAAACCCGACTTTTTGGGAAAATGTTTGGGTAGGTCGCCGCCCCCAAGCAATAGCATACTGAGTGGCTTAAGTCCAACGAGCGTTTCACGATTGCAGAATCCTAATAAAGACGTTACCTCATCCGATTCAAGTATATAATTAATTATTAAGGCCTAACCTAAATTCTTCTAAAATGGACTGAGAAACACTACAAAAGTACAACAACAAACAGAGTAGTAGAGTCAGGTAGTCCTTAATAAATGAATTCCTCATTCATCAAAATCAATATATAATTTGAATCACTAATTAGTGTCAGTTAGTTAGTTGTATTTCCGCCCAATTTTGTACTATTTATACTTATTATCAATGTGATACTTGTATAAACATCAGTTGATGCTTTAAACTAACATTATTAACAATAAATTACACACGGATTGATTTGCTTCTCAAATGAAAAAAAAGAAGCCTTTTATTTTTTATTATTATATTTTAATCCCAATATCCCTTGTTTTTGTTTATCATTTTACAGTCGAAGGTTAGTGAACAAGCGCAACTCGCCTATCAGAGTTTGGTGGAGAATCCAACGAATGAATTTTCTACTGTAAGCTATTATTTCATGTGTGTTCATGTGTAATTTTCTATAACATTAGTTTTTTTCTTTCTTCTAGATCAATTCTTATAATCCGTTAAGATTGCTACGTTCTGGACATGTACCGAATGTTAAACCTCGCCTACGCACATCAACCCTACCGAATTATAAATCACAACAAGAGAAGAAATTCGAGACGTTGGAAACGTGTCGTTCTGGTGAGTCGTCAATGAATAGAGAATTACTACTTATTACTAATATTCATTATGTGTATAGGTTCTGCTTTAGAAATTTCATCATCATCACCAAAGGATTTTCCCTCATCAACACTACCAAATGCGCAATCAATTGAAACAGTGGATACATTCGAGAGGAGTGAAGAGAATCCAATCCCATTGCCGCCACGCGATCGCAACAAACCACTGCTCACATCGAAACCTCGCCATACACGTAAACATCCCCTAATTATACCACCATCAAGTCTTCAAGGCACCCTTAATAAGTTCTCATCAATGGCCGCCGCCATTTCCCCTGAACCAACAAGTCCATCGACCATCGACCCGCTATATAGTAACGATTCGCGTGAATTTGATCGAGAATCTCTGCATTTCGAACAACAAATCGACTCTGAATTGGCCGCCCTAGACGATATACCAAGTGAGGATTGTGTGGATAATGCTGGAGATGTGTTAGCAAGCGCATCCTCATCATCTGGCAGCGATGATAAAATAAAACGACATCATGTGAGTTGCGAGGACTTGTTGGAGTTTGCGGACGCAAAGCCGAGCTCAAGGGCGCGCGGTTTCGATTCGGATGAGGTGCGCATCATGTTGAAGGTGTTGGGCAGCGATGTCACCACCGAACAATGCATGGAGGCGCTAGAATACACAAATTGGAATATCATCAACGCTATCAAATTGTGTCGCTTGCAAAAGGTGGTGGTTGGCGTGCAAGTGAATGTATGTGGCGATGCATTGGAGGCGAATAGTTGGGATGTGACTAAAGCCGCGCAATGGATCTTCCATCAAGACTCTGAAGTTCAAGTCTAATTTTTTTTTAAATTTACATATACATATATTATATAGTTTTACTTGCCTCTTATTTATATATTGTATACCCATAAAACAATAAAATCTATTTACACACAAACGATTCGTTTAATGACATATTTAGAAAATGTGTTTCCTTCGTTTTTGAAATAACTATAATAAATTAGAATAGAAAATAGTAAATTAACACAATTTCGTTTTAAAAAAATGCAATGTCACCACGATAACAATATTCTATTGTTAAAGACATAGTCGCAACATTACTTTTACAGTAAAAGAACATTAAATGAATGTGTTGCTTATTACTACGCCCATGCCTAACACATTTATCTAGTATTTGTTTTATTTATAAATAGAGGAGACACTAAAAATACAATCAGTTCCAAAATGAAGCTTCTTATTATTCCATGTACTTTGCTCTTAAGTAAGTAATTCCTAATTGTCTATTATAAAAAAATGTATAAATAAAATATTTGTTTAATTAGTTGTAGGTTGTATTGAATGTAATCAAAATGTGCCTTTGGTGAGTCTACGAAATGGCAACGTGCAAGGATTTTGGGGTAAATCATATTCGGGAAGAGATTTTATGCAATTTGTTGGTATTCCATACGCATATCCTCCAATAGATTCACGCAGATTTGAGGTATTTATAAATCTTTTCTTAATTACAATCTGTTTGTGTATACCTTATCAATTGACCTATTGCCCATTTATCATGTTTACTAAAAAAAATTAATTCTAATTGGCATCATAATAAATGAGCATTTTTTATCTTTCTAACCAAATAAAGATATATAAATAGCCAAATAATGTTAAGATAATTACTAGTTGTTTGTTGTCCTTCTTTTCGATTGGTTTCACAATGAATTTGTTAATAGGCGGCTTATCGCTTCTATGTAAGTGTAGAAATAACTATGAAAATGAATTAATCTTATAATACATTATAATTAAGTTTTAAGTTGCATTCAATGTAATAAAGAAGAATTTCCATTTCTAACATTATCTAATGGAAAAGTTCGTGGATTTTATGGGAAGTCATATTCGGGTAGAAATTTTATGCAGTTTGTCGGTATACCCTATGCAAAACCCCCAATAAAATCACTCAGATTTGAGGTAGAATTCTTTAGAATGTCTTTAAAATCTACATCATAAATAAATTTTTAGGAACCTGAACCTATGGGAAGCTGGTCCGGCATATGGATAGCTAATAGACAATCGAAATGCATCCAAATCGATCATAATTCATTGCCTGAAGGAGGCCTAACAAGCGGATCGGAAGATTGTCTGCACATCAACGTCTTCGTGCCCGGCAAACAAATTACACCCGAACGCAATTTAGATGTTATTGTGCATATTCATGGAGGCGCATTTATGTTTGGTTGCGCCCAATGCTATGCGGGCCCCAATTACCTAATGGAACGCGACGTAATTCTAGTCAATTTCAACTATCGTTTAGGCATATTCGGCTTCCTCTCCACCGAGGATAAAACGCAACCGGGCAATTTGGGCATGAAGGATCAGGTGATGGCATTGAAATGGGTGAAGGAGAATATTAAACAGTTTGGTGGGAATCCAGACTCCATTACAATTACTGGTTTATCGGCGGGTGGTGCAAGTGTTCAATATCACCTCTTATCACCACTCTCAAGAGGGCTGTACACACGCGCCATATCGGTGAGTGGAAGCTCATTGAATGCATGGACAATGCAAGAGAATCCTAAGAAAGTTGCACGCTTAGTTGCCAAAGAATCAGGATGCGATTTTAAAGATTCCGAGAAATTTATAAAATGCTTGAAGAAGAGACCTGCTGATCAATTGGTTGAAATCACGAGGATATTACGTCCATGGTTGTATAATCCATTCAGTCCACTATCACTAGTCGTTGATAAATGGAGCGATTCCCCATTTTTACCTTCCCATCCATTCGATTTACTGAAAAATGGTAAAATGAACGATGTGCCATGGATAACAAGCGTCACAACAGCCGAAGGACTTTATCCAGCCATTGATTTTATTGTTAAAGAGAAGAACTTTGATGATTTGAATGAGAGATGGAATGAAATTGCGCCATTTATCTTACATTACCATGAGAGGGGTGATAATGCGAATGCTATAAGTGAAAAGATACGAAAATATTATATTGGCGATGGACAAATCACAAAGGACAACTATCCAGAGATAATACAAGTAATCATTTAGATAAAATTTAAATGTTCTTTAATTGATTGCGCTTTATATGTACAATGATTACAGCTAATTGGCGATTACTTATTTGTGGTGGGTGTTGAAGTGTCTGCACGTTATGCAGCCCAATCAAACAAATCCCCAGTGTATATGTATCAATATAATTATACAGGAGAAGAAATGGAAAGTTTGGCTACATTGTTAGGTGGCGTCAAAGAGAAATATGGTAATACGTTAATTAAATAAACAAATTATCTAAATAACTAAATATTTGAATGATTTGCTAGGTGTATGTCATGGTGATGATATGATGTTTGTCTTCTCTAATGTACATGAAGGTAAATTACCTAAAAATGATGAAGCTATGATGAACACATTACTCGATTTGTGGGTGAATTTTGCTAAAAATGGGTAAGAGCAAATATTCCAATTAAGTTAAGCTTTATTATGAAATTAATTAATGTTTGCTAATAGGAAAATATCAATTGATAATTGGAAGCCGGTTGATAAAGACGCAAAATCTTTATTAAACTATTTGTACATTGGATCGGCGAATGATATTGAGATGCGACAAGCTAAGGAATTGGGACATCGCACATTTTGGGACAGTCTCTCCATCAAAATCAATGGAAATAAGAATCAATTTATTCGCGATGAATTATAAATTAATTGCTCAATATTAACAGTTCGTTTTAGACGCCACCAATTAATTAGCAGTGGCGTAATTAATTATATTTGGGATGAACCGTAAGAGGTGTAATTTTATAAATAACTGTAGGATATATAGGAAGTAGTGGGGTTTTCATTGAAGCGTGTGTTCAATTCAAAACTTTTATCCACATTGTGTGTGGTAGAACGTTTAGTTTGATAGAAAACTTTCATATGTTCACCTGCTTGCCCCTGCTACACACTTTGCTCAAGGAATAAACTTAAGTCTAACTATTTTTAATTTACGTGTTGTTATTGTTGTTATGTGGCATATTTTTTAATGTAATGCAACAATATGAATGGAAACAATGATAAGGTAAATACATATAAATAAATTATGATAAAAGTTTATTTGTTATTGCTTTACATAAAACAAAAATTATGATAAAAGTTTATTTTTTATTATTATTCAATGATAAAGTCTATGGAGCGCTAAATAATTTTTTTCTGCACTAATAATCTTCCTAACTAACCTTCAGACGACTTACGAAAAAAAAAATTAATTTATTATCTTTTTTATAAGCAAAATAAAACTGGATATTCCAAGTAAAAAAAATATATAAACAAACGATAGTCTTTTAAAAACAACTGGTTTTCGATTTCGTTAATTTGATGTTTAAATATTATTGATAAAAAAGTATATTGTGTCCTAAGGTCATATTCAACTAATTTATATGTAAATATATAAAAAAAAATAATTAATTTATTGGACTCATTGCATTATTAATATGTGTTGAAAAACAAAATTTTCTCGTTTTTCGTTCTAGTGGAACAATATAATGAAGGTGTGATTAAAAATAATTATTTTAATTAGTTGCAAGAGTGTTGAATTGAGTACAAGTTTATCAAATTAAAAATCGTTATTTTTAATTAATAATTTTCATTGCCTCTCCGTCACTTGGAATATTATTTTATGTGTTTTTTTTTGTTTGTTTTTTTATGAATCCACTAACCCAGTTCACTATTTATTCAATGTGTGCTACTTCATTCATTCTAATGCATTTCTTCTTTTTGTGTTTAACAAAACATTGCGGTGAATGTGTAGTAAACATGTTTTCTTTTTCGTTAACTTATTAATACGCAAATTAACAGTTTCTTTTTTTTATTCATTGTATTAAATTTTAATTGTGCAGATACTGCAAAAGTATTTTTCACACACAATTCATCAGAAAGAATTTTGTTTTTTCAAATTATTTCATAGCTAGAATTTGTTATTTCCTAAAAAATATCGTTTTTTTCCCAAATCATTCTATCTAATGACAATTTTTGAAGTGCAATCATTTCCCAATTAGTCTTACATAATTTACTATACTTTCTAATCTATGTACATAAATAGTTTCATATTCTAAGATTTGTTTGTGCATTGTTGTTGTAATATAATATGCAGCACACAGTAATCATCGCAATGAGTTGTTTATGTTTCGTTCAGCGTTCAGGTTACTTTTTTTATAAATTGCATATTTATAACAACAAATAGAGCATCCATTTCATAATTAATCTAGAATAATAAAACTTATGAAAAACAACGGACATTCGAATAGATAATTAATAAAAACCCGTTATATATAACATTCTATTTTTATCAGTAAACAATTACTACATTTAATTACCTACACTTTTTCTCTCTCCTATTTTATGTATATCCCTTTCGATTCAAATCTATTTTTATGTTAAACAAATATATTAATCATGCGTGTTTAAATCGTACTTAATATTCACTCATAATTATAATTA
>JAODFZ020006313.1:0-15531 GCA_027574845.2 Deinopsis erosa
ATTTCGTAATGCAGAGTAAATAATTAAAATTCATAAAACCTTGGAATGTATCATTAAAAAACATTATTTTGCTTCATTTGAAAAGTGTGATATAACTATAATGGCTTTTATAAAATTATTGCTGCAACTAATAACAATCTTTTTGAAATATGTACTATACAAAGCAATTTTCATAATTACTTCTTGTTTATCTAGCAATTTTTCAACTTTTTATGCAACAATTTCCATCTGATACTCTTTACCAAAACATTTGCGGTGTGTGTATTTATATGAACATGTTTGAACATCATAATGTACAGATGAGTAATATCATTAATTGATTCGTCAGAAAGCTTTTTTTAATCATCCTCGTCCCTAAAATGTTTCAACATCATTTATACATGAGCACAACTGGAATACATATATATATATAATTTAATGTATTTAATAAGTATAAAAACAAACATTGACTTAATTATCACATATCTCCAGAGGCGTAACTAGAACCTTGAGCGTCTGTGGCCAAAAATAAAAACATTCATTACGAAAAATAAATATATTTATATAAATATATTATTTAAAAGTAAATGAAAGTACGAAAGTGTACGAAAATACGAAATGAATAATTTCAAAATAAAGTATTCAAGAATTAAAAAAATAAAATCAACAATAATCGCTTAATGACAGTTTGAAGTTATACTAAAATATACAACAGATGGCTCTATTTTACTAATAATGACAGTTTGGAGTTGCACTAAAATATGCAATAGATGACGCTATTTTACATATAATGACAGTTCGAAGTTATACTAAAATATGTAATAGATGGCTCTATTTTACTATTAATGACAGTTCGGAGTTACACTAAAATATACAACAGATGGCTCTATTTTACAAATGATGACAGCTCGGAGTTGCACTAAAATATGAAATAGATGGCTCTATTTTACTATTAATGACAGTTCGGAGTTATACTAAAATATACAACAGGTGACACTATTTTACATATAATGACAGTCCGTAATTGCACTAAATTATGCAATAGATGACGCTATTTTACATATAATGACAGTTCGAAGTTATACTAAAATATGCAATGACATTTCAGAATTGCACTAAAATATGCAATAGATGACGCAATTTTACAAATAATGACAGTTAGGAGATGCACTAAAATATCTAATAGATGACACTATTTTACATATAATGACAGTTGGGAATTGCACTAAAATATGCAATAGATGACGCTATTTTACATATAATGACAGTTCGAAGTTATACTAAAATATGCAATAGATGGCTCTATTTTACTAATAATGACATTTCGGAATTGTACTAAAATATGCAATAGATGGCTCTATTTTACTAATAATGACAGTTAGGAGTTGCACTAAAATATACAATAGATGACGCGATTTTTCATATAATGACAGTTCGGAATTGCACTAAAATATGCAATAGATGACGCTATTTTACATATAATGACAGTACGGTCGGAGTTGCACTAAAATGTGCAATAGATGCTGCTGTAGCTCATTTAACATATTATTTGAGATTGCAGACATTATTTCGATGTTGTATGAACATTATTTCTTGAATGGACGCCTATATCAGGGACCACATTGGCCATACCCTAGTTACGCCTCTGCATATTATCATGTAAGCGTGTTTTATTAATATTTATAAGCAAAACTTTTTCACTTCCTAGGATGTATAGCTGACGGAATGCTAATAGAGGAGGAAAAAGTTGAAACTATACATAAATATGATCTTTAAGTTAGTTAGGTATTGATAGGTAATGTAGTAGTTGCTAATTATTGCATAAACTTGTTTCACTATAAATGGACACGTCAATGCAAGCAATCGGCGAAAATGGTTGTATCCCATCATCAATATGGCTAACGATGCATTTTCTCACCTTGAACTTATCATACATATGTATTATTTATAAATGATTGTGTTTCTCTTCTTCTTAATCTTGGCGAGAGAAAAAAAGAAATTAATAATTAGAAATATGTTGCATGTGTTGTTATAATATTCAAGGTGATGGTAGTAAGTAGCGTCTACATATTTGCATGAAAGATTCGCGATGATGATATGAAAAAAGCTCTTAAGGCCGTGCCTGTTTATTATTGCGTCTGGTTTCTCATACAAAATGCGTTTATTTCGGATGAAAATGAGCGCGCGTTACAAAATTCCTTTCGGTCTATATATCCTCCTCGCTTCTTCCAGACGACGATGAAGAAAAGCAAAATAGAAGAGAGAATGAAAGGGACAAAAATAATGCAGCAGGAGTAGTAACAACGCGTGCGTATCAAAAAGCAACAGGAAGTCGTCTCAAAAATAAACGCGCGCGCGCAACTTAGATTTTCATTTTTCATTCACTCTATATGTATGAATATGAACGTAATTTATTTAATTATTTATAGCGATTTTTAAACATAAACAAACCTGTTCAAGGTTTCATTACACATACATGCAATCGTGTTTTGCAATTTCATTCGCAATTTCGCGTTCCCGTTACTGAATTCACTTAACATATATCACATTCACTATACATACATATAAAAAAAGAAAAAGACATTTAAATGCATCTCAGGTTAGCATCAGGCACATTCCCAAAAAGTTTATGTTTGGAATTATGGATATTGTTTATGCTGCGCGTCAGTGAAGGAACCAAACCAGGTAGAAATATTTTTAGGAAATTGCTTTCAACGCATAATTGCATAGTGTTGGACAATATTATAGAAGATCGAGTGTGTGTGTGGTTTGTTTATATGCAGATGGCCCAGTTATGGTGATCATCAAAGAGAAATATGTTCAAGATAAAAAAGTGCGATGACGTATAATACAGTAGGGAGTCAAAATGTGTTCACTTATTCAACTGTCTCTTAACATTATTCGTTCCTAAAAGGAGATATAATCGAGATGATTAAGTTTATATTTACAGATGTGGCAACATAGAAGTAGCAACAACCTGTTTCTACAAACAGGAAAAAAAAGTTCATCATCGATTAAACATTTCGGTGCGGAGTTGAATTTGAAAAACGCTTTTAAGATTTTATAAAAATTTTCAGCTTGTTATGCGCTCCTTCCTTTCCTTTAACGGTATAATGAATTTCAAAACGAGTTTCTGTTTATAAAGAACCCTTCAAAACGGGTGGGGCTGTCTATATTTACCCTAAACAACGAAAACAAATCGTACACTAACTAAAAAGAATTATTTGTTTATATCGTTTTTCGGAAGACAAAAGCAGGAAAAGTACAAAGCAATTTCCATCGAAAAATAAACTCTAATTGTTCTTTTCGGTTTCTGTATATGTATTTGTAAATGGTTACATTTTTCTCCCTCTGAACTTTTAGATAAATGTCGACGCAAACAAACCGTGAACAAAGATAATTGCAAATAATTCGCACCTCCTCCTCCTCCTCTTCTATTGCGTGTTCTTATTTAGTAATAATGCGTTTTCTCATCATTATGGAGAACAATTCTCTTTATTTGCGCTCAAATGCCAATGGACAGACCTTATCAGCATAAAAAGCGCTGACTTATCGTCTACAACAAACAAATGATAAACAAATCACTTTCTCAGGGTAAAATTCTAAAAATCAACAATATGAATCATTAAGACTCTTTGTCACCTTATCATCAGTGTACATTATGCTAAAAATAAATTGATTGCATTAACAAACACATAAAAATTGAGTTAAAGTAAAAAAAAAATGTTTAGTCATAATTTAACGGAAAACTTTCCATCTTACCACTTTTATTTTCTTGTGATTATTATTATAAATTATTAGATGCAAATCATGAAATGAAAGTGCTTCTAGGTATTATAAATGCGCCTATTCAGCTTTAACAAGCGCTCGATGAGCAATCAAATAAAAAATACAACTTCCTTTTTATTGCAGCATGCATATTTATCTCGTTTCTTGATTAGAAATTCATATACATATATATGTAGATATAAAATATTAATTGCGTTTAATTTCTAACGTTCACTCATTCAATTTGTATTAGTTTATTAAATTAATTGATGCAATTAAATGCTTGCCTGTGAACTTCCAAACGTGCAATTAATCGTTCTCCATGAACTTGCCGTGGAGGTGCAATTGCACCCTTGCATATCACATAATTGCTTTTCCTCATAACCTCGCTTATTTCTTAAAACGTTCGAGTACACACCCCCAACTAACAACCACCACACTATCAAATGGATAACAGTCCGCTGCATCCCCATTATTTGAACACATTATTAATCACGCTCGAAACGCGCTACCCCTACTAATTTCAAATTCATTTTCACTTAAGTCATTTAACTAACTAACACATCATTTTTTTGGTTGTGCGTCTCGTACAGCGTTAAGTAACAAACTAGTCGGTGCACGTTGCACTCTCAGCTCAATGGTCTGCTGAGTCTTAACTCTCAGCGGAGGGGGCGATGTTGAGGCAATTAACAAAGCGCGATTGTGTCTCTAAATAGTGACTATGAGAGAGACGCATATAACAAAAAGGAGACTTGCTAAACCGTTCCTCATGGCATTGTTGTGCTTGTGTATCAGCACTGCGCAAAATTGGACAGGAATAGGTCAGAAACTTGTTTCAACCTGCCAAGATTGTATTTTCGATACTTCTATCATCCCACAATTAGATTTCATTCTTTTATCAGCTACATTATATGTAGATATACTATTTCCTGTTTCGATTTATCAATTATTCAAATGACTGGGATTTCCTATAATAATAATACTAATTAAATTTAAATAATTTCTAGAGTGAATTCAAATGAACGTCTTTTCCTACGCGATTTTGTGGGATGCGTTGCCGGCTCGAGTGGTGGTCGATTAGCGCAGTGGCTTCAGCCAGGAAGCCGCGTGGATCCTTCCAAATGTCACGTAATTTATTCACGCGAAGAATTAAGATGTGGATGGCCCGCTATCATAACAGTACTCACATGCGACCAATATAAGGATATTGTCTATGTGCCTAATATGAAAGTAAGCGGCGCGATGCGTAGTACCAATAAATTTCTTTTCATTCATTCAAACAAAACGATTTTGTAGGTGGAAGTTAAAGCGATTCCCATTGATAAGAAGGAGCTGGGAGATTGTGATGCAGGTAGAAAAATGCGACGTGTAAGCCAACCAGATCCATTAACCTTTGGCGGTTTTCCGCCACCTCCATTGCATCACAATTACGAGCCAACAATGCGCGATAAGATGTGCTTCCATGCAATTACTGTGATGAAGGTGCCGTTAATGAACCATTCTAATTTTTACATACAATAGAAATGATTATTTACAGCCGTATCAGAACTATTCGTTTGAAGAGCTGCGATTCACTTCACCGCCGGTTAAACGATCAAGCGAAAATATGCTGGTGAGACCTAACAGTGACGGCACTTATAGCGCTACTTGGACGCCAGCATCAATTGGCTGTTATTCAATTGTGGTGAATATCGATGGCTATGAAATGGAAGAGCAATTTAAAGTTGAAGTAAAGGAGCCGCCGCAGGGTATGACGCCGCCAAGTCAAAATCTAGCAAAGAAATCCACCTATCAGCCAAGCAAATTGCGCAAATTTGTTGCGAAGAATTCAGCTGGTCTACGAATTAGAACTCACCCCTCATTACAAAGCGAACAAATTG
Source organism: Deinopsis erosa (assembly GCA_027574845.2). NCBI lineage: Eukaryota > Metazoa > Arthropoda > Insecta > Coleoptera > Staphylinidae > Deinopsis > Deinopsis erosa. The sequence continues at coordinate 5,628 of JAODFZ020006313.1, forward strand.
GAATTGTGCATGTTAATGGAACAATAGCCTTCATTGATGAAGTATTTTTCTATTAATTTCTTTGAAACAATTGAATCATTTAGCTGTGTGTTTTCAGATTCACAATGATGATGGCGTTTGGTTGCGTTTGTCAGCCGATACAATAAAACAATATTGCATTGCATCGGTGATTGAAGCGTGGTGCTTACAATATAATCAACATTTAGGCAAAACTTTATTGCTGCCTGTTGAGGAGCCGAAATCCATACTGGATCAAGTGATTTCGGAGACAATTATGAGGAAACTACCAGAGATTCATGATAGACGTAAAGCGTCGACTGGATTTAGTGGCGGATATCAAGTGATTAAATGTGGTGCGTCGGGTCATAATGTACGTTCAAGGCCGAGCTTAAAGGCGCCACCCGTTGGGATGCTCGTATTAGGAAATAGAATTGGCGTGAGTGAGTATATTGTAAATTCTGATGGATGTTGGGTTTTATTGGACGATGATACGAAAGAGAAATATTGTTTTAATACGGAAGGGGAAGCTTGGTCCTTAGCTATCGGTCATAATAATACTTTATATTTAGGTGCTATTAAGCCTAATGAGAAAGGTAAATATTTTCATTCCCTAATCTATGATCCATTGTTAAGGTAAAAAGTTTTGTTAGAAGCCGTACCAAAATTGCCGCATGAAGCTGACACATCTAAAATCGCGAAAAAGGGATTTGAATTTAATTCTGTTCAAAAACCTCCAGATCAGCATTTTTCGTTCGGTGTGGCCGCCGCATCGCTTCCGACGCCTCCATTGCGCTCAAAGGAGAATACAAATCCATTTGTCTTCGGGGATCTGCGCTCTGATTCACCGAAAATACCCCGAAGAGAAAGGAAAGACGCTAAGTTATCCGGTTTGCCTAAGTGGTTTAAGGATGAGGAATGCAAGAGTAGTGATATTCCACCGGAATTGAGTGGCGTTTCGGTGAAGGAGCTTGTAAAGGCGATCGGGGAATCCAGAGCGAATGGGAATGGAGTTACGCCGCCTGATACACCTAAACGATCTTGCAGTCCACGACCTCTAACTGGACATTTATCACCGAAAGTTCCTAGCCGCAGTTCAAGTCCCGTAGCCATACCGCGTAAGATATTTATTATTAATTAAGAGGAAATAAGAGTTTACTATTTACGTTTATAGCTCGAACGGGATTACAACAAGATAGTCGTTCAAGTAGCCCGCAAGCAATTGGATCTCCCAGGAGTATTGGAATTTCTCCGCTCGGTAGAACTTTATTTATTCATTTTATTTATTAACAATTTGACCTCATTCGTTGCAGCTAAAGGTGATGATTCAATTAAAAGCGGTTCGAATCAATCCGATACGAGTGCACTAGTCAGTAGCTTAACCAAAGATTCTCAATCATCTAGTCAAGTCATAAAATCAGATGAATTATCTGTTAGCCCAAACGATACGTCACTTCCAACACGTTCTGAAAGTCCACCCAAACAAGTGAGTTAATAAATATTTAAAAAGTGCGCCTTCAATGTTACATAAATTGTGTTTTCTTAGGATACAGATCAAAGTCCTAAAAAATTAATGCAGACCGGTACGCAAACATCGCCCGAAAATAGTACAAACACTTCACATATGAAAGGTTCTTTTTCAATTGGCACAACAAGCAAGGAGGAAAGAGTTTCGCCTAAGATGATAAGAAAGGATCGATCTGCAAATAAAGGACGATCAAAGAGAGCAATTTCCCCAGCAAATTTTCAACAACTACCTGCTTCCAGCAAAGTCCAATATCCCACCAATCAGCCTATTAAGGAGGCAATGAGTCCCTCAGTCGCCGAATCATTGAGAGCTGTTTTTGCCGCATTTTTATGGCATGAAGGTAAACACTTTTTACACATACATATTATTAAACAAATTTTACTAGTTTTTCCTTCTTAGGAATTGTTCATGATGCAATGGCATGCGCTTCTTTCCTAAAATTCCATCCGACATTACCGAAACAGGGTGCCGTAGTCGTAACACGTCAAAACCATTCAAATCAACCTGTTGATAAACGCTATCAGGAATTAACAAAGGAGGAAAAAGCGAGACAAAGACATTCAGTTGAAGTATCAAGCGCTGGAAACTATTTACACATTCAGCCATCGACTTTAGAATCGCTAACACGATCCGCAGCTAGCGCAAATCGCAGTCGTACGAGAAAGCTGACTGAAAACATAATTAAAGAAGAGCATCCAGGTCCAGATGGCAATTTCGGCTATCAAACAATATCGGTTCTACCACCAGCATTGAAATGTTTAGTTTATTTATGGGAGGAATTAACAACAAATTGTATACAAGCGATTACGCAACAGCTATTTGCAACGACACCGACGCAAAGTAAGTCAAAGAAATATGAGAAAATGAGCTTGAAAGATAAGGACAAAAATAGCATATTGGATAAGGAAAGTAAAAAATCGAGAAAGAAAAAAGTTATGCCACGCAATTATTTAGGTAATCTATATTCTTTAATTTTTTGTTATTGTATTGTAATAATGATACATCGTAAATTTAGAAGAAATTGGTTTATCGACATTTTTGCATCAATCTACTGAAAAAGAGGCGTTCTGTGAATTGTGCGGCGAATGTTTTCCACATCCCGTCACTTATCACATGCGACAAGTTCATCCAGGATGTGGGCATCATGCTGGCAGCAAAGGATACAATTCGGGTGGTAATTATTGTCTTGGATGGGCTGGAAATTGTGGAGAAGGTGGCGTGCGTAAGTGTATAATTAAATATTCTTCAATAACGTATTGTCTAACAAATTAAAATTAAAGCGGGAAGCTCTTGGTATTTGCTGTGCGAAGCTTGCAGAGAAAAATGTATGAAAACAAATAAAACGGGAAAGGCGAGCACAACAAGAGCGAAGACTGTAACAGCAAGACGCAAAAGCGCATTTGTAAAATCGCTTATTTCACCAAGCACATCCTCAGGACATGATGCACATATTATTATGAAGAATAATGCAATGTTTTTGTTAGATTTGGCAAGCGCAGCCGATATGGGTAAAAATACATAATCATTTCTTACAATCACATAATAAATATGAATGAATATTTTAGGAATTACACACAAAAGAAGGCCTTCTTCTGTAATAATGCCTTCAGTCTCTGAAAACAATTCTCCTCCAGATGTAAGTGGCCCTTTCATACCGGTGCCTCCTTTTCACTGTCTACAAACATTGGGAGCTAATTATGATATGAGCCAGCCACCGTTTTATGAAGAATTGTTACGACAGCAAAGTCTTTTGGATGGATACTTTCCAGGTCCTTCAGGACAACGAGTAAGTGAAAATAATGAATCATATTTTTCTGTTTGTATAATATAATAAATGACATTAATGTGAAATTATTTTAGCCTCTATCAGATGTATCATTATCTGATGATGGAGATCTAACGAAAGGAATGCGTTTTCATAGATCTGTTTCAATGGGAACAAATGGCATACCATGGAGCAAGCAAGGTTTAGATGGCAGAGTAATAATGCTAAGGAAACGTAACAATAGCAGCAGTGAAGTAGTAAATGGTAGGTTATTTAAATTACAATGTTCGTCATACTAAATGAGTGTAATTATTATCTAGAGGGTGGATCGTCTTTGTTATGCAATCCATCATCAGCGCTATTAAAACTCGTCCCAAAAATGGATAATTCCTCAATTGTTTCAAATAATTATTCAAACAATTCATTGAATTCGGAAAATAATATCGACGCATTAGTACTCCTACAGCGTCCTGTAATGATGTTCTTAATCCAACAGCACGACTTAGAGTCGTTGCAATTGGCCATGAAACAAGCTTTGCGAAAGGCGATGTGTCGTGTCTATGCCATGCAAGCATTAAATTGGCTTTTGCGCTCTGTTACACAACCAATTTGCTTACATGATTTATTATGGTGGTTTGTGACATCGTTAACACCGAGCGATATCGAAATTGAGACGGACGACGATAATAAGCCAACGAAAAAATTAGAAGATCAAGAATTGAATGTATGCGAACATCCATTGTCGGATATATCGATTGCGGGCGATGCCGTCCATCCATTACCATCAACGTTTCACAATCTATTGCAAACCATTGCCGATTTGATGGTTCTTTTACCTATGGGATCAAGTCTGCAACAAATGGCTGTGCGGTGTTGGGGTCTGCGATTTGCTGCCTCCGATCATTCATTTCTACATCGCTCACAAGTATAATACATATTTAAAATGTTAAGTCTTCATCAAACTTCTACAATGAATTTGTTTTATGCAGGTTTTTAGTAATATCAGTAAAATATTATCTCGCAGCGAGGAAATTGAGGATACCACATTATCCATGCACGAAAGTCATCAAAGTTCCAACCAGGTAGTAAAATCATATTGCAATTAGAATAGTTATTTTAATTTAATCTCTCCTAGATAACATGTGCCGTTGAAAGCTTAAAGGATTTAACTCCCTATTTGGATATAAAGACTAGCAGTAGACAGGCGATGGTGGGAAGTTTAACGGACGGTTCAACAGAAACGTTTTGGGAATCTGGGGATGAGGATAGAAATAAAACTAAAAATATTATAATTGCCTGTGCACAGGGCCATCATCCAAAATTAATATGCGTTCATATTGATAATTGCCGAGACTTAGCGGTAAGAATAATACAATAAAATAAATTATTTGAAATTACATGTTTCATTTATTTCCACTAGAATAAAGTTTCGAATATCGCGTTTTACTCTGGACCAAACAGCGAGGAATTAAACAAGATTCGTGTCGTGGAAATTGAAACACGATTGCTTGGTGGATGGGTAAATTGTCCGCTACAAGGTAACTGTTTAAATAATTTTCAAAAAAAAAACTAAAAATTTCTAATTGCTTCTTTGTAGATCGTGTAAATGATTCTGTAATTCGTTTGGAATTGAAAGGACCTGATAATTCAGTGCGCATTCGACAAATACGTATTTTAGGTGAAATTGATGGAGAAAGTCATACAGTCGGCAAACAATATAGCGCAATTACAATACAACAAAGGAATTGCGAAGCTGAAACATTGCGGGTATTTCGCTTAATAACATCGCAAGTGTTTGGTAAACTAATCATGGGCGATCATGACGGATATCAGAATGCTGATGTAAGTAATTTATCAGCAAGCGAGAGTATGGATCCACTAGAGGAGAATAACGATTTGCGTGAACATATGGTGGGAATACTATTTAGTCGCAGTAAATTGACGCATTTACAGAAACAAGTTATCGTTCATATTGTACAAGCAATAAGAAAGGAGACGGTACGGGCGAGGGAAGAATGGGAAATGTCTTTATGTTCAGCGATTGGTAATTCAACGAGTTCTGGCAATAGTCAAGATGCAAATAAAAATTCGGATACGTATTGCTTTGAAATGTTATCAATGGTACTTGCTTTATCGGGTAGTTCAGTTGGACGCGCTTATTTGTCACATCAAGGAGGTTTGATAGGCGATTTGTTGAGTTTATTGCATACTGGCAGCGCAAGAGTACAAAGACAGGTAATCATTTAGTAAACAATTAGAAAACTTAAATAATCCTTTCATTTATGCTTAGGTAACATCTTTATTGAGAAGAATATTGCCTGAAATACCACCAGAATCATTCGCAAAAGTAATTGGTGTTGAGAATTTACCTCCGAAAGATTTTAGCATTGTGTCGGCTACCAATAAAAGTTCATCTAACTCTACTTTCGATACTCATAAGTAAATTTGTTTAAAAAATTTGATTTCGTCTACTAAACGCGATTTATTTTAGGCTTGGCATTTTAGATGTGTTTCTGAGTGTTGTGGCAAAAGCGTTAACTGTTCAAGTAAAAGTAAAAAGCAAGAATACCTCGTCGAATGTACCAAAGGAAATTAATACAGTCACTTTAGCGACATCTATATATCCAAAAGATTATATAGGCGCACGATGGTGGCTTCGTGGAACTGTAAATCGTAAATTAGCCGAAGTTATTGTTAATTTAATTAAAGATTTGGCATCGGTAAGGAATTATTTCAATTTTCATAGCGTTTATATTATAAATTTTATGTATTTTGTAGGGAAAATTATCGGAAGCTTGGGGAAATGTAACAAAAGGAGCAATTGCTCAAAATATACTCAATTTAACTCATTTGAGTGAAGATCAAAGAGTTCCCAGTACATGTCTCCGAACGCCAACATTATGGCTGGCATTAGCTTCGCTGTGTGTGCTCGATAAAGATCACGTTGAACGTTTATCCTCGGGTCAATGGAGCAAACCTGATGGTCAGCCAGCACCGCCAAGACCTACATGCACAAATCACGACGATGGTGAGACGAACGCGGTAATTCAATGTAATCAATGCGGCAATTTATGTGCGGATTGTGATCGTTTCTTGCATTTGCATCGCAAGACACGAAATCATCAACGACAGGTTTGTAAGGAAGAGGAAGAGGCAATTAAAGTTGAATTGCACGAGGGTTGTGGAAGAACAAAACTGTTTTGGTTATTAGCGCTGGCCGATGCACGCACCTTAAAAGCGTTAATTGAATATCGGGAAGGAGGAACGCGAACAAAAGTTGTTGGAACGAGTGGTGTTTGTCGTTTCTGTGGGGTGGTAGGCAGTTCTGGATTATTGGCGATTGGAAATGTTTGTGCCGATCAGGAATGCCAAGTAATAAATCAAACATTAATTAAATAAGTTCTCTAATTTTAAGCTTTAATTTTAGGATTATGCAAGAGTTGCATGCTCGAAACACTTAAATTGCGGTCATATGTGCGGAGGCGTACAAAATGAAACGAATTGTTTACCTTGCCTACATGGCTGTTCATCTGATGCCACATTGCGACAAGATGCAGACGATATGTGCATGATTTGCTTCACAGAAGCATTATCAAGTGCGCCAGCAATACAAGTAAACTATTATGCAATAATTACCTACGCGACATTGACATTAATCGCTTCTCTTGTTGCAGCTGAAATGTGGTCACGTTTTTCACTTACATTGCTGCAAATTGGTGTTGACGAATAAATGGATTGGGCCTAGAATAACCTTTGGATTTTCTCAATGTCCAATATGTAAAGCAGGCATGGAACATGAAGTGTTGCAAGAACATTTAGCGCCCGTGCATGAATTGTACAAAGATGTTAAACGAAAGGCGCTTATGCGCTTAGAGTACGAAGGGTTGCATACATCAGAGGCTATCGTTGCGCCCGGTGCTCGTTTTTTCAATGATCCAGCATCATATGCAATGGATAAATATGCTTATTACGTGTGCTTTAAATGCAATAAGGTTTTAATGCGCTTTATTAAACTATATGAGATATTCTATAATAAATATTTTCAGGCTTATTATGGAGGCGAAGCGCGATGCGATGCCGAAGTTGGTGAACAATACGATCCGGCTGAATTGGTGTGCGGTGCTTGTTCAGATGTAGCAAGAGCACAAATGTGTCCAAAGCATGGTACCGACTTTTTAGAATACAAGTGCCGATACTGCTGTTCGGTTGCTGTATTTTTCTGCTTTGGAACAACGCATTTTTGCAATCCATGCCATGATGACTTCCAAAGAGTTACAAATTTGCCTAGAAATGAATTACCATCTTGTCCAGCAGGTATACTTTAATCTATTTTAAATTACATCATTATATAATACTAACTAATTCAATTCTCATACTAAGGGCCAAAGGCAAAGCAATTAGAAGGCGATGAATGTCCTCTGCATGTTAAGCATCCACCAACCGGCGAGGAATTCGCCCTTGGCTGTGGTGTATGCAGAAACGCACATACATTTTAATAAAAGAAGCACTTAGTAATATTTTTAAATCTATAAACTTAAGCTACAATAGTAATTTTACATTACTAATTTAGATACCTCATTTCTATTTTAAGTTACCAAACGATCTGCATTTATTTTGATCAGATTTTTAATTTTAGTTTCGTATACCTCAATGGAGCGCTGTGTTTTATTTATTTATTTAATTTATTTGTATTTTAATTTCTAGACGAAGATAAAATAAAGCCATTTAATCGTGTTTTATATTAATTAAAAAAAATTGCTAAGCATAACGTAGAAAAATTTTAATTATATCATATAACGTAACAAGATATAATTCATCAATATTCCTTGTAAAAATCTAATACGATATAAAAATAATTATAGCGTATTACATGAATTTCACTTTCTATCACAAAAATTGCAAGTATATTGGATTACGTAATCTAAAATAACTCAAATAGTGTGTATAAAAATAGGCAATAATTCGCTTATCACTTCACTAGTAACTTCCTCTATGTATACGTTCGCTAATAGATATGAAACGTGTGTTGTAATTAAAATGAGGATGCATCATATGCAAATAACATCTATTGTGCAATTTCAATTGACCTTTAATGCTATTTATGCAATAAAAATATAGGATTCTTGTTTGGAAACAACAAATTCTAAATGAAACGATTATATGTGAGCAAATCTATCATTTTTTTTATAAAAATATTTATTTAATTAGTCCATTAAAAAAGATATACGTGTAATATAATTTTTATTAACCGGGTTTTGTTGTTATTTATAAGTCAGCACGTATAATTTATTTAATATAAAATAAATCAAGCATTTTATTATCTAAATGCATGTTCGTTCTTCAAACATATTCTGTTTGCATTCGATGCGATATAAACAGAACAAATAAATTTTACGTCTATTGCAGGTGCAACAATCTTCAGCAATTCCAAAGCATGCTAAAATCAATTACTGAAATTATATTGTCGTTGAATTATTATTAGAATCGTGATCGTGGCATTCTTACAAACGGAACAGTTGTGTGTATAATAGGGAAATTAAAGTAATGGCCAGTTTAATGTAAAGAACAATATTGAAAGTAGATTCAGGTTCGAGTTCATTTCAATTTACGACTTGCGAGAACAAACTCTTGCTAAAAATAAACTTTAGTTTGTTAGAGTCATTTCGACATTGTTCACAACTATAATTCTAAAATTTACCATTTGATTTATTTTATCAATTTTATCAATTAGAAATAATATTTTCTATCAATAATAATGTAAAAACATTAAATACCAGACAATGCAATGTTTTTTTAGGTTTCACTTTTTAAATTTCCCTTTCCCATGAGAGTCCTTTTAAGATTTTTAATAATTTGAGCCATTTGATTTATTTTATGAATTAGAAATTATATTTTTTGTCAATCAAATCAATAATGATATAAAAACATTAAATACCAGAAAATGCAATGTGGTTTTTCGGGTTTCACTTTTCAATTTCCTTTTCCCAANAGGACGAAATCTTAACACATAGTATAGCTTTGTTGCAATTTGAAAAATGCCAAAAATTGGTAGTTTTTAACAAGTGACAACTCAAAGACTAATAAACAATAAAATCTTATTCAACAGTAACTCGCTTAATAATTAACCAAAAAATATATTTATTATTAATAAATTATTTAAAAAAAAAACTTTTAAATCCAATGAAGATTTGACAGTCTAATTTATAACAATTAAGTAAATATGTACATACTTTATTTGATATTCTTAATTAAAAGCAGGTCACTCTTAATTTGTCACCCAATATGATATTATTTCCAAATCTGTTGCTTACGATTAATATACAGGGTGATTCAGTTTTAACCTTGAAAATTTTAACACAATATTCTCCTCGTCGTTCGGATTCAGAATCACTCTGGATATATGCCTCTTACTCGCTTCCTAACAAAGATACAGGGTGTCAAAGTTAAAAAAAAATCATTTTTTTATCATATCTTTTAGGAAACAACTGCAAATCTAATGAAATTTTGTATACATAACTTCTTTATGATGGCCTATTTTTTAAAATTATTTTCATCTAATTTCGACACACCAGTGGCGTGCAATGGGGTTACATCGGTATTATTTATAATAAAAA
>JAODFZ020006337.1:0-10342 GCA_027574845.2 Deinopsis erosa
AAAACCCCCAAACAATTAAATAAAGTTTTATTACAAAGACAATTTACGTCATTTTAGCCATTTTATTTAAATCATTTATCGTTCCTCTAAGCACTTGCAAATCGTTTAATGCTTTTTGCGCTAAACGACCCTCTGGACTTTCCTTAGGCTCATACAGCAAGCATTTAACAGCGTCCTTTAATATAGCATGCGAATCATTCAATTTCACGATAAAATCGTTCATTGTAATAACTTTGCAGTTATATTCATGATTTGCAAGGTGCATTTTAGCCTGTTGAAGTTGATAATTTATAATGGCAACGTGTCTAGATAAACCAGGCTCTAAAATCTTATAAATCGGCAATAAATCCTCGCACAAATCGATTTTGCGTTGCATTTGTGCTATATTTGAACTATCATGCAACATGGCGATCATTTTTTGCTTTAAATCAATTATTAGATAATGTTGGGGAGCTAAAGTGCGTGCGAATCGCTTTAATATCGATGCGCTTTCATCTAAATCATTTTCACAACCTTAAAATGATGCAATTAATAATTTGATTAGCTATTTAGCGCGCATCTAATACCCTCAAGGATATCCTTGCATAAATTTAACGTTGTTTTAATTAAATTCCCATTAAATGTTTTACTACACTTTACACAAATCCAATTATCTGTTAGAGTTGTTAAAGGTGTTGCGGAATTAACGTAACCCGTCTTACATTTCGGACATAACAAAGCACTTAAATTCGTATTAAATTCACTTGAATCACCGCATCGTTTACATGTACAATCGAAATATTTGCCCTCTTTTAAATGCGTACGTCGCTCAAAATTCCCCTAAATCATCTCACATCGTGTATATCATAATAAAATCTATTCATTGCGCTTACCTGCATTCCATTCGCATAATTAAAGAATATTATGTTACCTTTCGGTATCTGTTCGCTTGCTCGTATCGTCATTTTGAAATTGTCATCAACCGCCAGATGAGTGTTGCCGGTGCAATCATGTGCCATTAAGGCAGCGTGCAGAAAAACGCCGCGCAGACAGATTTGTGGATCAGCTGGCAGATTGGGCGGACGAATTTCAAATGAATTCACATCCAAAATGCCGCATATCACCTGTACCAAATTCGCATTCATATCCTCCTCATTGACGCATTTCAATTCATGTAGAACGCGTTCGGTTTGATTCTTATGCAAATTCCATATGTACTTGCCTTTGCGCTCATTCAAATGCGATTCCAATTTGATGAATTCATTCCACCTATTCGCATCGTAAGCCTTCATCAATAAGCAACGTAACGCCATGATTATTTGTGGATTTTCGAGAAAATCCAGCTGAGATAGTTCCGTTTTTGCCAATGCATTGCACTCGTTCTCCGTATGCATTTTCCCCTTGCAATGCATCGAGCAGAGTAACGCTTTCTTGCATTTCTTGCAGGATATTGCAAAGTTTGCGTTCAATGGTGTTGAACATTGAAAGCAGATTGGAAATGCATTGATCTGCGGCCCGATTATCGTTGCATTTTCTTGCAGGATTACCTCACCGTCTTTCAAATCTCTAGACGCCACTAAATATCTAGAAAAATGCGATTTAATATTATAAAACAGTTTTTTAGAATCTATTACCTTCCAAAAATATTATTTTCTTTAATTTCGCACCGGTCATTCATTTTATATAGTGTAAGTAAAGCAAACTCGCGATATGTAAATAAAAATAACTTCACTTACTATAAATAGATCAGTCTAGCTACACACAGCACAATATTCATTTCAACGTCAACAATCTATAACAGAAAAGAACTGAAACTATAATGGAATCTGTACTGCAAAGAATTCAACAATTCAATGCCCCTCTCTATACATATACACCTGTGAAAACAAATAAAATTCACTTTTATTTTTCGCCATCATCAACGATACTTTTATACAAATTAATATTGTAAAATGTAAAGAAATGTTTTTGGTTGACTTTCAATGTTTAGTTAAATAAATAGTTAAAAAAAAAAACAAATGAGCAATGAACTTTTTCATTACGCTACTTACATAAGTGGTGCCTTAATTATTGGTTCACCATTTCGTCCAATTTTGAAGCCTTATTTAGCAATAGAAATAATCATCAGCACATTTTCCTTGATTCTTTCTCTCGTATTATTTGAATGCATTATTATTGAATTTATGGCACTATTAAAATCAGAGGCGTAACTAGGTTATGGCCAATATGGCCCCTGCCATTAGGCGCCTACGAGGAAATAATTTATGTTCATCACAGTAACGTCTGCATAGCTAAGCGCAATGCGTGTTAATAATTTGCATATTTTGTACAACTTCGTCCTAGTTACGCATCTGATTAAAATATAATATAACAGATGGTTTTTTGTTTAAAATTACGCTATCTTTTTACACACACACATTTAAACTGCTATGAAATAAAATAATTTACGACGACTGGAATTGGATTCTTTATACAATCTTAAAAAGTAAATTAATGTATGTATATGTATACCTTAACAATCCCCATTGAGGTAATTGAAAAAGATTTTAATGGTACATAAATGAATAAAGAAATTAAATGCACATGTATAAGTATTTATAATATGTATATAATAATAGTGAAAGCAATTATGGCATTTTGGATTGGACGTAAACTAACTAAATTTAAAACCATTTTCAATTAGCTCATTAAGTCAACAATAAAAATTGCGTATAGCAAATTTAATTTAAGCGCTTGATTGCACTTAAATAATAACAACAAGCGAACTATTGCTGTGTGCGCAATAGTCCGGTTAGTATTACCTAGGATATGGACCCGTGTCATCTGCGACTGTCCAAGCAGTAAACGCTTATCGAACAATCGGTCGTGCCTGTTGCCAATGCCACCTTATGCGGATGATAAGCTAAACAGCTAACTGGCCCTATGCGATAGCCCATAAAACCTTCATAAAATTTAATTACGTTCAAACATTCGCCGTCTAGACGATGGATACTTATCGTTTGATTTGCGGAACCACTAAAACAACAATTTTATTAACAACAATGTGCAAATGTATATAAAATATTATTTTATACCAAGCATATGTGTCAGCTTTACGATGTATCGTAATCGCGGTCATATTTTGCGTTGGAATTACTTGTGTACTTAAAATTGATTCATTTTTCCTTATATCGTATATTCTCACATCGCCATTCGTGCTGAAATTGCATTTATTGTTAAAATGGCATATTTTAAATTAATTCTTTTCATACCTTCCGCTGATTATTTTATTTCCTTTTAATTGCACGCCGAGTACAGGCGCACAATGCTCCATCCATAATTTAATGCGCGCCTCATTCGGCGCACATCTCCTATCGAAAACGCGCACACCCCCATCAGCACAACCCGTCACAATCAAACCAGCTTTAACATCATCATCACTATCATAACAATCCCCATTATTCTTACGACTGTTCATCATCGTCAAACCCATATCATCGTATTTTGGTATATAAATCTCACCATCGTTTGTCGTACCCGTATAACTTGAATCTAAGCATGTCACCGAACAATCCGCACCCGTTGGAATGTCGAATGCACGCAACTCCTTATTCGCATCCCAGAAACGGATCATTCGTGTATCGCCTGTCGTTATAACACTTTGCGAATATTGCTCCCAGCTTGATAATAAACCACTCGTTACTAAAATCATTTCTTGAATAAGAAAAAAGAAACTATTCATTTCTAATTATTTATGTACAGTTATTGCATAGACGATTCGATATGAATAGTTCGTTATGCGCTTGCCATGCGGTGACTAGAATCGCTTCCCGATTACCATTCGGTTTCCATAATTTCACGGAACCATCATCAGCGCTTGCCATTAATAGCGCCATATCATGTGAATTAATCCAATTCAATGAGGTGATGCGGCAATTTGCATTTTTATTCGATTTATATGAGCTGTAGGATAATTTGGCGCCCGTTCCCCAATCCCATATACTATAAATAAAAATCAATCGAAAAAACAAAATGTAGCATCTATAAATCTGTTTATGTACCCGAAACTGTCTTTGCCTGCGACAGCGATTTGTTGCTCGTATGGATGAAATTGTACGATTGATGGTGGCGCTTGCGTGCGCGTATTGAACACTTGCGATTCTAGGCGACTTTTAACGGCTCGAATTTGTTCGTCTGTTGCATCGTCACGTATCGCTGTATTTCTATAATGAAAAAAGTGTATAATATATTTGTTTAAATAGTAAACAGTATTAAATGATTACCTTGTGTATCGCCATTCTCTTTCGTAATAGCCTTTCGATTCAACATCGCCATTCTTTTCTTTCATAACAGGCTGCGCAAATTGCTTACACGACCAGGCAATAAATTGCGTCGTTACTAACGGTTTGCGCTTATTATCACGATCCTCTTCCTCGTTAATAGTATTTGGAACATATCTTTTATTTCTATTCGCCATTGCGCCCCTATATTATTAACAATAAATTATTCATTTCGTACTCGATTTGCTTTGAATGGTATACCTTGCTGCTAATCGTTGTAAATCGGTGCTCGAATGCATGGTGGGCGGACTTTCAGCCAAATACGACGTTCTATTTGGACTGGGCGGTAGACTAATGCTAGATGCTAAGCGTCCATCAATCGTCTCCATGCGCACCTGATTTCTTATATGCCCCGTAACAACGTTCGCCATTTTAGCGACTTCCGGATGCGGATCATTGTCCAGCACATTCAAGCCGGCCCACAATTTCATATAAATCGAGCCGACCGATAGGCCGGGAAGCGTTCCCAAGCTGCCTGTATACCCGTGCGATAGGAGACCGTGATGTCCCAGCGTGCTAATGGAAGAACTCGACGCGACACGTTGCAATTTCTCAGCGGCAGCGTCCACGTAATCGATGCCTGAACTGTGGCTCGCCGAAGGTGACATCATTCGCAACCGATCACGACTTCCGATCCGCTTCAAGCCGACATTGTTTGGCGGCGTATTGCTACGGCCCTCCTGCGCATTCATCTCCTTCATGGCCACATTAATGAAGGAATGCTCGAATGCTAGAACCACCCATTGCAAGGCAGCCACCAGCTCTTTGCGCACCAACTGACTCATATCATTGATGACCAGCTTTATTAATGTCATAACGACGGAATGATCGATATTGTTTGCGTGCTCTGAACGTTGCGTTACTGAATTGACAAATGTCCCCAAAGCGTACACTGCCGCAGCTCTAACCTACATAAAATAAAACATAAAATTTCATAAAAAAATAATTAATTATGTAATTGAATGTTAAATTACTTCAGGGCATGGATCACGTAATAATGTATATAATTTTTCATGTGCGATATCTCTGACCCCGGTCCATCTCGCTTTTTCGTAATTGTCCCATAAACGGCCTAAACATATCGCCACCCATTGCCTTAATTGCGGTGTCGGATCTGATAATTGTTCCAGGCAAATGCTTACTAACGAGCCTTGTACAGCTGCCTCCTGTCCATCGCGAAAATCGTTGACGATGCAAGCGAGCACAAAAGCAGCCTGCGTTCGATATTCACTCTAAATAGAAATTTCATTTTACTTTCCTCATTTCATTTCAATATCGATTATACTAACGCCTATTGTTGTATCTTGTAGAACTGATAAGAAATATCTGTGGCCGGTATCGCGCACTAAATCCGCCTGGCACGTCTGCAAATATAATAAAATTAGACAAAAGAATTTTTTTTATATAAAGGTTAATAATTACATTATCAACTGCTAGAATTTTTGCCCAAATAAATACAAGCAACGGCCGCAATTCCTTAGCGCAGCTTTGCAACAGTTTTAACACGTAGGGAAATATTCCTACTGATAATGCTAAATTAACAGCCCACGGACCTAAATCCAGGAATTTCCCTAGCAATTCTAATGCGCGCATTCGATGCACTTGACTAAGCAGCACTTGTAACACAATGGGTAATTGCTCGGGTGGATTACGCTCCTCCGAGCCCAATTCCAGCCATACTTGAAATGCGGTCAATTGTTCCTCGAAGAAAGGAAGATGCACGAACGGTCGATCCTGCTCTAAAATGCCAGGCAATTGTCCTAAACTTAAATCTAATGCTAGATCCCACGCCTGCCACATCGGATGCTGATAGGTGGATGGTAAGGCAGGCGATGAAATCGGCGTACAATCACATGAGCGCAGAATGCGTTCAGCTAATAAGAAATTGCGAAAGAGACTCGCAACGAGTAGGTCTTGGCGAAATAGTTTCTGGAATAGATCGCGCGGTAATGTATTCCAAGCGATCGTGTCCGTTATTGCCGTAAAAATCCAATTTAATTCACCTAACATTGTTCTACGATCAGTTATTTGTCCTGGAATTCTGTTAGATCAACAAAAGAAAGAATTTTAGCGATATGAAACAACATTTTCGATTGGTTCAATTAAAATTGATATTGAAAAAAATTAAATTGAAGCAATCGAAAGCGATATGAATTTATTACTTGTCTATTAAATCCATTGTAACTTTAGGCACTAATTTTGATGTGGATTGCATGACAAACCAGCGCAAAGCGACTTTAATGGGTGTTGTTAGGCAGGAGGTAAATAAATCGGCTGGTAGGTCCGGATTCATTGGTAAAACCTGCGTTTCGTCGCATGCTGCTAATTGAATGCAATTTCGATATGATGGCGGTACGGAGACATTACCACGACTTTGCTAAATAACAAGAAATTAATAAATAAAAAATTATATTGCTGAATCAAAGGAGACTTACTTCATATTCATTCTCATGCTGTATGGCAAATTGTTTAAATGATTTAACAATAATACCGGCGTTTGAACAATCGTACACGTAAATTGAAGGTGCTCCCATCCATGTTTGCAAATCATAGACGGATAGTGGAATATATTGCGTATAAGTCTAAAATTTGGATGAAAAAATGCATTGTTTGTCTATGAATTTTGTGATATTAGTTTAATACCCTATTAAATACCCATATTTCACCATTTGATGTTGGTTTAGGAACTCCATGACCGTTATAATGGAACAAAACGCGTTCCTCTTTCGCATTGCGTCGCAATGACGTGCAAAGCTTCTTAACTTCTTCGGCGGTTGGATCTAATGATTGCTTATATCTAGCTCTTGGCTGCCATCGTTCATATTGCTTTTGGAGATTAGCACCAATCGCTTCCAGCGCTTTTGGAGGTGATAGTGATAAAGGATCTAAGAAATGCCATCTTATTTAACATCCAAAGTGATTTATATTCATTCATTACCTATCCAGCATTCTAATCGAGCGCACGGTTGCGTTTTCACAATGTCAGGTGGATCTACGCCGACGTTTAAGCAGAGAACTAAAGCAACGCTGACAGTCTTCATCTAAAAGGAATGCAATTTGAGGTTATATTTAATGAAATTGAATTTTATTCGTACCCGTTCTTTCATTCTCCATGTTTGTGTGATGCAATGTATTCCCTCGATCGTATCAACATGCCTGTCTTGATTAAAACTCAATGGCAAATCCCTATCTGTTATTTCCTTTTCATCTTCTTCCATTTCAGCACTATCATCCTTGTCAACCATTATTATTGCACTATTATTACTATTTTTAATTAAGACAGCGTCATTTATTAGCCCATTTGTGCTCATATCAATACAAAACACTATTATTTTATTTTCCACTCACGAGTATAATTTGACGCATGTCATAACATACAATAACCAATAACCGACATATTTGATAATACGTTAAGCATCTTGCGGCATCTTGAAAAGTACGATAGTTACCTGATTTCATCATAGATGTCTAGAGGTATGGCGCGAAATAATTCAATATGAATTGGGCATCATTAAAAACCTGCAATTAAAAAGAAATTTGTAGAATAATTATAAAAACAGGTACATGATAAGATATTAGAATTAATCAAGAATTGAAAAATATATCATTTACCACATTGTTTAAGTAGAATTTATATTAAAAAAAAGTTTTAAATGAAATCAGGGCAAAGCAATAAAAAATATTTAGTATCTGTTAACCTTAGCTAATTAACTGATTAAAATCTTTGAATAATATAACAGAACATGTCTCGTAAATAATTAAAAAGTATTTTTTACGTTTTTACGTTAAAATAGGTTGATTGCAAAATGTCGCATTTAGAATCAAAAAGAATGTTGAGTTATTCAGTTTTTTTATTATTACTAACTCTACCTATAAGTCAAAGTATTGCAGATAATCAATCGACGTTAGAAAAGTGTATTGTTGCTATTTATGAAAGAAGCGTCAACAAAGTGAAAAGTCAAACACTTTACATACATGGCGATGAAACAAAAGCATTCATCAACTTCAAATTTCCCACTGTGCATTACACATATAAAAGGCCTATACGGAAATTTAAGCATTTTAAAAAATTCGATACTTTTATCGTGTTTGTTACGGAAGCGCGAATCAAAGAAATGTTTACTTTCCTAGCGAAACTTGATACATGGAATCCAAGAGCTAAAATGCTTATTGTGTACGATGGAGATGTGAAAATGCTGCTTCAAATCATTTCAATCTATCACATTTACAATGTGCTTATATTGAAACAATTGAGCGACGCATTAATTGAATTTTACACTTACTTTCCATATCAGCATGAAAATTACAATAAACCAATGTTGAGTGCTTATAAAATTGGAAATTGCGATGATGTAGCAAATATTAATTTATTTCCCAAAAAATTACCGAAATTTTGGAGGAATTCCTCAGCTTTTATAGCTTACATGCCGTTATATCCGTACGTGGAGTGTCCTCCATGCGGGACAGGCATTGAAGTGGTCCTCGTGCGAATGCTAAGCGAGAAGTTAGGCTTCAAGGTGAAATATGATGAGATTATGTATAGTAATTGGGGTGTCAAAAAGGCAGATGGTACTTATGAAGGGGCCATTGAAGCGGTGCGCACAAAACGCGCTGATTTCGTCATCGGCTACTTTCATTTGCGCGAATATGACCATCTAATTGATTTCGACTATACATTCTCGCACATTGAAGACGATTTAGCTTGGGCTATGCCAAGCCCATTACCATTATCACATTGGGCGAATTTAATCAACATATTTGAGCCGAATACATGGATTTTTATATTCACCTCATTGACATTGGCCGCAATATTTTGGTTAATTTTCGGTAAATTGAATGAGCGCGGCTATTTGCATAGTTTCTACGTTCTAGAAGTTCCCTTTCGATTATTGCTATTAATAGCAATTCCGGTGGGGCCAAGAAAGTTGCCCACAAAGTTGATATACGTTTCGACGTGGAGTTTTTGTTTTATTATAACCACCGTCTGGAATTCCTATTTGATCTTCTTTCTAACGCACGAGAGCTATGAGAGGCAAATTCAGAGCACTGCCGAGTTGGTGAATAGCAGTTTGGTGTTGGGTATTCATCCCGAATTGGCGGCAATGTATAAGAATTCGAATTCGACGACCGGTTTGCGCATTTATAGCAAATATTATGAATGCGATCCAACCTATAAATGTCTTGATCGTACCGCGTATAAACGAGACATGTCCACAATAACAACGCATCGCATTTTCAAATATATTTTACCTGAAAAGTATCAGAATGCGAAGGGACGTAATATGATCGAGTTGCTGAGCGAATCTGTCGTGAAGGATTATGGAGTGTTCTATTTTCAAAAAGGACATCCACTTTATGAGCGATTGAATCCGCTGCTGATATTATTGCGTGGCGCTGGTTATGTGCGTTATTTAGATGATCATACCGATTTTCGAAATGCAATGATTCATAGAAACGCGCTGTTCGCAACGCACTTGTTTGAGACGAGCGTTTTGGAGTTGACGCAAATGGCTGGACCGTTTTACTTGCTCATGGTAGGATGGACTTGTGCGTTTGCAGTATTCCTAATTGAGGTTTTATGCTATAAGCTAAATAAGAAACATTTGCACAAATAATTTCGTTTATAATAAGAAATAATCAATATTTTGGTGTAAAAATAAATTTAATTGAAAATTATTTTAAGCTAGCTTAAGTTTGAGCGTTATTTTGTTGATATTTCTACAGTGACGAGTTGAAAATATTTCAGTATTTTTTTGACCAGTACAGTGCCGGATTAAGATTTGAACGGGCCCAAGACACATTTTTTATTTTACTTACAAAACTTACAAAACAATTTCTATTAAAAAAAATATTTAAAGAAAATTCAAACTATCCCAAAAGGCTTAAGAATATAAACATTAATATCATGTAATATATCATTAAATTCGTAATTTCATAAAGAATAATTAAGCAAAATTTCATTCAATTTGATCAAAAGCTCTAAGAGAAAATAATGACAAAATAAAAAATTTAAAAAACAATTTCTATTAAAAAAATTATTTAAA
>JAODFZ020006355.1:0-10279 GCA_027574845.2 Deinopsis erosa
AATTGCAAAAATATTTATGCATCAAAATCGCTTCGAAATGTCAAAATTTTCTATAACTCGAATCAATTTCGACTTAAGGAAATTTGAATGTTAAATATTGCTTTTGTTAAGCTTTTTCAGAGTTTTTAATTAAATTTTCTCTAATTGGAAAAATATTTATACCTCAAAAACGCTTGCAAATCAAAATTTTCTATAACTCGAATTATTTTGATTTTTTTAGAGCAAAAACAAATTTGAAAATAAATTTCTAATTTTTTATAGAATAATTAATTAATTGGTATTCTACCAAAAAAAAAACTTTCTTATTTTTTAATTAATTAATTAATTAAAGTAAATTAAAACAATTGAGAGCTTACCGATAATATTTGAGTCCCTCGTACAAGGCAGCCATGAAAAAAATACCAATCATCGAACCAATCAGACCACCAACCGAATTAAATTTCCAACTTTCAAATAATACTGTCTCCTCATAGCCAAAATGAAACTAAAACAAAACACATTACATTAAGAATTCAATTGTTTTTACATCCTCTTTTTTGCATATGGTGTATACTTACCCACATCGACATCATATGTCCCATCATCATCCCACCACCATTCTCTGCATTCTCACCACCATGCTCATGTCCACCATGACCACCATGATCATCATGTGCCATCGGAACCACAGCGGGCGCATGATGATGCGCGTGATGATTATTATAATCCATATCGGCGGTGGTCATCATCATGGAATGATTATTAGGAACTGCCATTCTGTGTGTGTGTGTATAGGTAGAAAAAAAAAGAAAAAGAAACAAATGAATAAAATATAGCGCGCGTTTGTTGTGTGAAAGTTGCAATCAAACTGGATCAAGTAGCTGTGTGTACTGTGTAATGTGTCAGAGAAACAACAAAATGTTAAGAGAAAGGGAAACAAATAAAAACAAATGCCTACACTATTCTCTAACCGCTTCCTCTACTCCTCCTGATTACCCAAACCAATGCATTTGTTTTCCCAAAAAGAAACAAAACAGAAACAAAACATAATAATCATCATCGATGAGGATGACTAAATAAAAAAAAAATAAAAAAAAACAATTGACTGTCTATGATTGATTAGAGAAGTAATTCGAGGCTCTCTCTGATAATAATAAACTGCGCTCAATTGTTTTACATACATATACATACACGATGATGATGCACACGACACCACGATAATAAACATACCGAAAAACAAAAGAGTGTCGTGTGCATCATTATTATAACGAATAGTATGTGGCAAAAAACAAGTGCAGCAGCTTAGTAACTGATAAATAACACAGCTGTCAAGTTTTGTTGAAACAAAAAACAATTGTCATAGTGATAATGATAACTATATTACTAATAATAATACAAATATCAATTGTTTTTATGTATAAATATAAGTGAGGAATTAAGAAATTCGAATTTCGCGCCTCTTTTCTAATTCAAATTTCGCGCCTTTTAATTGCGGAATTTAAATATGTAGTGAGCCACTTACAAATTGCAATTAGTAGATGTCAATGTGCTGTATATGAAGTTGCATAATCTATCACTAAACTCATTGATATTTACAATTATTTAGGACAAATTAATTCATTAATAATCAATCAAATTTTATTTAATACGAATTTAGGTTAACATATTGAGCTTTATTACAATAGAATACATATAGATTGATTGGAATTGGAGTGATTTGTGGATGAAATCTGATTGATTTTATAGGAAATATGTTACATAAATGAAAACTAACCTCAAATTTGTATCAATATGCGCTGCGAGAACTCACTAACTACACTTACACATATATTATAGAAAAATGATTCAATTGGAAAGGTACACGTTATTAGACTAAAACACAGATTATTGTAAGATAACTTTCACTAAAAATATTTTTTTTTTGTTAGAAAATAATATAACAAATTACGTCACTTGCTCGATTTGACATCTTTCTTGCGTCGTATTGATTTGTTATAGGTTAGAGTGAGATGTGTGGATGTGTGGTGAGGCGTGTTTAGTGTGCATGTAATGGCGGCCTGTCAAACAGATGACGCGCATGCTAAGTGAGGAGTGATTCGTGTGTGTTCGTAACGTTAGAGGAAATTAATTATTTTATTCAATTCTTATCGTACACCTGATCCCTGTCCCATTCGTATACTAACATCCACCGGCGAATTCAATTCCTGCGACACATCCATCTCAATTTCGTCCTCGTCCTCCTCGTCGTGCGATTCCGACTCGTCGTCGTCGTCATTATCATCCTCATCGTCTTCTTCCTCCTCATCGTCCAAATTCTATTATTGTTTTATCTCTCTCAAATTAAACTATTTGCTAATTCCCTATTTATTATTCACTTACCTCCGATGCGGATTTGCCAATTGGTGTTAGATCGCTATTACGTTGCCATATTGAGTTTAACTGCGCAACAATACATTTTCATAAATATGTTATGTTTAACGAATTTTTTATGCACTTACCCATGTTTTATGTTCACGCTCTAATTGAGCGACATCATTCTCATCATCGTATGGTTGATCCACATTCAACCATGCCGTATCAATCAATTTCGGCGTTAATTTAGGAAATAGAGGAATCAACATAATGTAAACAACTTTTTTTAGGTTAGAAATGTATTGAAAGTTGCCTATAATATAATGTCATAGATATACTTTTAGTAACATATAACAGATGTCGCATACATGCATATAAAAGCTTTTCAGAATCATTCGAAAATGTATTTAATTTATTATACAATGTGTATATATGTAATTTAAGATGCTTGCCGTTGTTTAAATGTTACATGAACACCATTTTTCACTTTCAACGTAATATCAACTAATAATTCAATCATTTCGGGTTGATCAACAGGTGATATTTGAAAATTACGTACAATGCCATACAACATTCTTTTCATCACTAACATTCCATACTTTTGACCAATACAGGCGCGTTGACCAGCGCCGAATGGTAAATAAGCAAAAGGATGTCGATTCATTGAATTCTCATTCGCGAAACGTTCCGGATCAAATTGTTACGGATTCGGATAATATTTTGCATTATGATGAATAGTATAGATTTGGACCATTGTTTCGGTGCCTTTTGGAATTGTAAAACCGTTTTTCGTTTTCATATCATTACGCAATTTACGGGCAATTAGAGGTACGACGGGATAATAACGTAAAGTTTCTTTAATCACCATTTCCATATAGGTTAATCTATTTAGATCCTCATAGGTTATGTCTTCTTCAGCTGAATCTTTGATTTCGTTGATAATTTCTTGGTAGACTCGTTCCTGAACATTTGGATGATTGGCAAGCATCAGGCAACAGAAGGAAATTGTTGTCACTGTCGCTTCATGGCCCTAAATTAAGAAAACAACATAATTTATATTAATATGACATTACTGTCTTTGAAAACGTCACTCTGACATTTATCATAAAACGTACGTTCAATATTAATGCATAGTTGGTTGCATAAATATATTAAAATTGCAAAGTGACGTTTCTAGATTGTATTATTGGTTGCATAAACTTACAGCAATAGTAAAAATATTAAGTTCCTCTTCAATTCCTTCATAATCAATTTCTGAATGACGTTCAGCTAGTAATAAAACGTCTAATAAAGCAAAACGGTTTTTCTTAATCATCAATTCATCGTCGAGTGAATTTAGATGAAATTTCTCAAAATTCTTTTTACGTTCATCAACAATTTCATTAATTAATTGATGCACAAACTTTTTATGTTTCTGTTGCTTATAATAATCAGATATTAGATAAGTGAAGGGTTTAAATAGTAGCCAGGGCGTTAACATACGACGCATTGCATATTCTTTACCAAATTCAATGCAATACAAAAGTTTTTTCGCATCTTCCTTATTTCCATAAGTACTACCGTAAGCCGTTTCTACAACAAATTAATTAGCAAACTATAACAAATCAATTAAAATCAAATTAAAAACCAAATATATTATATAATAGCGCCTCACGCAACTCATAAGGAACATTAATTCGTTGATTTTCCATTTTCTTCAAATGATCAACGAAAAAATTCGCATTTTTATTGAAAATTGTTATAAAACTTTTCAAAACATTTACGTGAAAGGCTGGAGTTATCATTTTACGCCGTTTTACGTATTTATCACCTAAAATGAACAAAATTGTAGGTTATGTGTTTTTGGGATAGGCAACCAAATATACACCGAACCTTTGCTTGTCAATATACCATAACCTATATCATCAGCCATTATTTCATAGTGTTGTGCTGGATCGTGATTATTAGGACCTAATACCTCCTAAAATAAAAATTTTCAAAAACAAAAAAAAAAATTTTTTATCGTAATTTTTACCTTGGCGTCATCCGCATTGGCCACTTGTACCGCATAAATGAAGGGTATACCCAAATAACCAACCCTTATGGGTTGATCATCGGATATGTGATGAATCATACGAAAAATTCCTTCAAAATGCCAGAAAAACAATATTACATACTTATGTATAATAAAAAATTGAATAAAACTCACTGTTTTCTCTTAAGTCACTAAATAAAATATTATGTTAATGGTAGTTTGAAAATTGGCACATCTTTCAAATGTTGATAAGCTGAATAAAACTTTTTAATTCTATCAAAAGTTAAATAAATTGTTAATAAAACAATTGCACTTGCTGCCACTATGAACAACATTTTTCTAATGTGCATTTATTCTGAGATGTTTCTAAATTTATATTTAAAAAGTAATAATGATTATGTATTATTCATTTAATCCAAAAAAAAAACCAAAAATACTTTTTTTATTTTTGATTAACCGGATTTTGAAAATGTAACCTTTAAAATGCAGTTTGCATTATCAAAATTTGTATATAAATTACACATAAATTTTGTTTTTATGTTTAGCTAGCAAATGAAGGTGATTTCTAGTAAATTTTTTTGAGAGCGAATAAATTAGTGGCGCAGAATTTAATTTTTGCGAACAACAAATTTAATATCATAATTATACATTAATTTATTATTATTTAAATTTATTTTTGCAATAATTATTATTTAAATATGAATGCTAAACGTATGTCTAGACTAGTCCCATTCTATGAATAGTTCAAATGAGTTTTGAGCGCGCGGTAAATTTGAATGTGATTGCGTCACTTGAGTATATTTTGGAGGTTAGATTAATGATAAGTAGTATGACCTTCATTATGAAATGAGTGAATTAAAATTTCTTATCAGTATGTGTTGAATATGGACACCGAAATGGCACAATTAACTAATTTTGTAAAATGCGGCAAGAAAATTGCCGGTGCTGGCATGAATTATAAGTAAGAGCTGTGTTTCTTTTCTATTTTATTTTTTCTCTAATGAAACAAAATTATTTATTTATTTATCAGTTCGTTATTGAAAATATTAAATGTGAAAAAACCAAACGATCCAGTCATCTTTCTCAAACCGCCAACGTCCTACATCACCGAAGGTCAAAAAATCATTGTAAGATTGACGAAACACGAAAAAAATAAATAAAAACATTTCAATTCCCATTTATTCTATTAGATACCAAAAGGATTTAAAGTGAATCAGGAATGTGAATTGGGCGTTGTAATTGGTAAAACGTGTAAAAATGTTAACGAAACGAATGCAATCGATTGTATTGGTGGCTATTGCATCGCATTAGATATGACCGCCACGTCAGAATTAGTAAAACATAACCTACAATTTAATATATGCAACCAAATTTACATATTTAGCAATATTTAGGACATTACAGCTTAATATTTCTTCAATTATCGATAAAATCGATGAATTTAGCTAATAATTCGAATTTGTTTAATGCAAAGTTGAAAATTGTGTAGTTTAGCATTTTATATTCGCATTATGTGCATATTTGGTTGCATACATCTTATAGGTTAGGCTAATTTCAATGAATTTTAGTCAGTCGCTCGTAGTACCGGTCTACCATGGTGTATTGGCAAGGGTTTCGATACCGCCTGTCCCGTATCACGTTTCATCACCAAAGAGGAGATCAAAGATCCGCATAATGTGCGTTTGTGGTGTA
Organism: Deinopsis erosa; assembly: GCA_027574845.2. Classification (NCBI taxonomy): domain Eukaryota; kingdom Metazoa; phylum Arthropoda; class Insecta; order Coleoptera; family Staphylinidae; genus Deinopsis; species Deinopsis erosa. The sequence continues at coordinate 6,038 of JAODFZ020006355.1, forward strand.
AGGTGAATGGTCAGATGCAACAGGACGGCAATACAAACGATTTAATCTTCAATGTGCCACAATTGATCAGCTACATATCAAAGTATATGACATTGGAGGCGTGCGATCTAATATTGACCGGTTCGCCGCCCGGAATGGGTCCGGTGGTGCATGGCGATTGCATTGAGGCGGGCATCGCCGATTTACTAACAATGCAATACAATGTATGCGATGAATGAACTTTTTTTTAAAGAAGAAAAACCATATTATATACGTTAACATCTAGAAAAGAAATAAAGCGATTTGATTGGTTGATTTGAGAAGATGGCCGACTATTTGATGTATGTACGGTTGCATACAACAAAATGTCAAACTTGCGATTTATATAAAATTACCTTTACAAAATGACTAAACTAATGCGAGGAATGTATGAAATACTGTTTGTAGCATATATAGGCAAGTGTTGATCCAATTAGGCCACCCACACAAACATCTACAAGAAAAATATGTTATATATAATATAACTTATATATGCAACCAAACATACTTTTATAATATAAGTATGATTGGTTGCATCTATATAGTAAATTAGGTTAACCTTGCCAATGATGATGGTAATCACACGTTCGACTAATTGCAATGCCCGTAGCTAATAAAATCGGTAACAGTGATAATATAATGCGCCATGCTTCACCTGAGCGCTGCTGCTGCTGCTGACTGAATAATTTTTCATTTAATATTAATGTGACTAGTGTCATACTAGCGAATGAGAATGAGGCATGTCCGCTGGGGAAGCTTTTGCGTCCCTCATTAATGATCCTTCCATCGCCCGTACAATCGATCAGGTCCTCGCTGCCATTACCGTCCGGATAGCAACGATAGAAGAAATCGGGTCTCGGTCGGCCGACGATCAATTTAATAAAGACGGTGATGAAGCCGTTCAGGCCTAATAGTAACGATAGGCATAGGATGCCATTGCAATATTGTAGACGATTCCGCGTTCGCAGATAATCGATAGTTAGTACGGTGATGGGAACGATTATGACAATTAACCATAAAATATTCGCTGGCACATACTCATAGGAACGTGGATACTTGTACAGCCATAATTCCTCCGGCTGTATGATGCGTATGAAGGGCGCACATAATTCTAAATAGCTGAAAAATATGAAAATTTGTGTTCGGTATACAATTTGAGGTTATGTTTACTCACATAAATGCCACCCATATGATGACACGTACTACAATTTCGCACACTAAATAATCGTTCGATTGATTATGCATTAGGAGTCGTCGTTTCGATTATACAACATTATTTTTTGGTTAATTACAATTGGAAATTTTAATTATTTAGTTTTTGGGGTGACGTGTGACAGGTGGACGACACACGCACGCACAGCGACATCTCTTTGAAGACAATTCCATTAATGCACACAAATTCCTAATAGATGTCACTAAAAAAAGCGCGCGCGCAAATTTTAAATTCAAACTATAAAAATAAAAGTCAAACAGTTTAACAATCTATTATTCGATTTATTAATTATTAATATTTTAAAACATAACCATTTTGATAAAAGAGAAGAACAAACTTACTAAATAATAATTCTCTGCAATATAATAATAATAATAATAATAATAGATAGACTATACAAATATGCTTTTCGAGTTAAAATATGTTCTTCAATTGTTTTTTTAACATATAAATATAGATAATAAAAATTAATAATGATTATCAACACATCAACAATCCTACTACAGAGTTATATATAATAATAATATATCATAATAGTAATATAATTAACAAGTTATTACAAAAAAAAAAAGGAAAAACAAAAGATAGTTTTGCAGATTAAAATACATACGTTTTTTTTCTTTAAGCAAAACAATATAATAAATATTTGTGTGTGTGTGTATGTGTGATGATGATATGAGGACGGATCTAAAATGATCAACGAAAAAAAAATGCATTACGATATGATTGTGACATTCATTTGTTCTTTTTTCTCATATAAGAAAATCTCTTTTTTGTTTTTTTTTATCATCTGGTCCATATTATTGCGTCAATTGATTAAAAAGAATAAAAATGAATTTAGGGGTAATTTAAAACACCTCTAACCTTCCCCTCCTCCTAGTCACCCCCCCTAATATATATATAGTTTTGGCACATAAAACGATTCGATTTTGTTCGATATTATTTACATATATGTATATTAATTAATAACAAAAAGAAAGAAAAAAAATGGATTATATGAAGCTGTCCCCCCCTCCCCCTTTTGCACGCCCTCCTCAATATGCTCCAACTAATTAGATAGTAGACAGTTGCCTTATCGTAGATTAAAATTTATGTAAAATTTCGCGTTAATTGTGTATAGAAAATTATTTGTTTGTTTTATAATAATAATCATAATACTATAAGGCACATATTTTATGACTTTTCCACTTCCTTCTCTACTCCCTCCTCCTCCTCATCTATTCATTTGTTTCGAATGATTGGTCCTTTCGTGTATGTATTACAATGGCTTAGTGAAATTTGCCGGAAACATTCCCTTGTCGCCATTCTTCTCAACGATTCCCATCAACCAGCCTTCCTCCTAAAAGTAGGCAACTTAATTAGCGCATAACTCATTCATAATAGTTTCTCATATATTTAGGGCAAACAGAGATTGTGTTTAAAATTAGAATAATTTTATAATTATCTGTGTCTGTCTGAGTGTCTGTTTTGTTTAAAATATAGGTCATTGCAATAATTCACATATACATACATATTGCTTGCTATTAATTTGACAGCAGATGTATTTTTGAGGTTAATTAATTATAGGTTATGTTACCTGCTCCTCGGGATCATCATATTCAACAACTTGTATAGTTTCGCCCACATCAAAAGACAATTCATCAACGTCTTCGCGCGTATACTTATAAGTCGCCTTTACACGATACAAAACACCAGGTGGTAGATTTTCAGTACTGGCACCTTTAAAATAATAAATATAGAGAATATGAATATGAGTGTAATTAGAATCACAAAGAAAGAAACAAATGCGTGGTTGCAATGCGATTAATTGATTAGTTCATTAACTCACCGACAGGTATATCATACAATTCCTCAACGACAGGCTTACCACCACCACCACCACCACTTGTACTCTTATTCGATTGTTCTAATTTTAAATCATTATCGTCGGTTGCTGTATCATCGCTATTTGTAGTAGTGACATTACCATTAACCTCACTTTTAGTTACTACACCATCTGTCAGTGTAGTATTAGTAGTAGGCGGTGTCAGATTGACAGGTTGTGTGATTTCAAGCGTTGCCGCTGGTGAAGGCGGCGGCGTGGACGACGAATTTAACGACGCGTTATTATTAGTAACGGTGGTGGTGATGATAGGAGGCGGTTGTTGCGGCGGTGGTGGAGTCACCGCAGCCGTACTAGTAGTCGACGATGATGATGATGTGGTTAGTGGATTGGTGGTAGTACTGCTAGGTGTATGTAAATCGGGGGGCGATGATGGAATGTTTGTTGTTGTTGTTGTCGTCGTCGTAGTCGTAATTGGTGTCGGTGGTTGCGTTGGTGTCGTTGGACTCGATTGATTATCTTGAGCTGTATGAGTGCGTGTATGTGACGGATTAGAAAAACAAAACAAACACACACAAAAAAATTATATAGAAAAATTAATTAATTAGTTAATTGCAAAAAAAGAGAAAAAAATCAACATCAACATCACTAAATTGACTATAAAAATGACAGCTGTCAAATAATTCCCTGAATTAAAATGATTTCATATATTTGACAGCTGTCATCAAATTTCTAGCCAATCATCGGAACGTCTAAAACGTCTAAGCAAAGCGACTTACGTATATTATTTTTGATTGGCGATGATGAAATACTATTCAAACCAATCGTATTATTATCATTTATTATTTTACGTGGAAGACTCGCACCGTTCGTTCTCTTAATACTATATGAGGTGCGTTGACTGTCCGTCGCTAATCTATCAACGATTGCTTCTAATTCACTATACACCTACGAATGAATAATAGAGAATTTGTTGTTTAGTCATTCATTAAATTAGAAAAGTTACCTTGGCAGTTTCAGCATGGAATACTTGTTCCGTATTGAAGAGCGTCTGTAGATTTGTGACGAGAAATAGGATACGCGAATCGTGTAATGCGGGCAATTCGTCGTGCAATTCCGAATTGAGGATTTCGTAGGTGCGTTTCGCCTCCTCAAGCAGTTCCCGACCGCGTGTCAATTTAGCGTCGTC
>JAODFZ020006361.1:0-32561 GCA_027574845.2 Deinopsis erosa
GACCAAATTCAGTGGCGTAATTAAGAATGAATCACTTTAGACGCATCATAATTAATTTATGTAAAATATTGTTTCGTTTACTAAGCCAACATTGCAGTTTGAGGCTTGATGTAATGTACGTTTTATTATATTAGTTAATTTAGTTTTAAAACAAAATTGTTTAAGTGCACCTCTGCTCACAACTCACTACTCAGCATCGTGTATAGAAATGGTATTTGAAATTACTTGAGCTTGCCGTGTGTTTTGTCCTATTATTTACTAAATCCGCGAGTTTTTTAATTACTCAGAATATTTATTTATTATATTAATAAAATAATTTAATAAAATGTTGTTCTATTCAAAATATTTAGTCAAAACATTTCATTAATTTTTTCTATGGATTTATGTAAATGAATATTAAAATGACTAACAATGAAAGATAAGAAAAAAAAGGGAAAAGTATATGAAAGTATAGAAAATTCGCGACTTTCGTTTGCACTCGAATGATTTACGGTATATGCATTTTAGACAATGGTAGTTCTAATGAATACTATTTGCATATCTTCCTCGTTACTTTGTGTCGGGTTATGTCGTGAACTGTGTAAGTATTCAGGCCTCCGCTTTTCATAATTAACTTAACCCAACTTGTCACGTTAAGCGATGCACAAGGAACATCAATGGCATCACCAAAACATCCCTCCGCAATGCAAGTTCTATTATCTACGAGTAGAAGAATATTTATGCAAAAAGAAGAAGCATTAACTAGAAATATATATATAGCTCTAATTAATATGCAAAACTTTGTGTATAACCAAATGGATTAAACATAATCAATTTGATTTAATGAAATTTCACACAAGACATAATTGTTTGCAAATGAATCGTAAATGTAGTTTGATCAAAGGGGAATTGCTGTTTTGATGTAATTTTCTCTCTAAAAAAAGTTGTTATTACTAAAACATGTGCTTCGGAAAAAAAACCTATCCTGTTCTTTATTTATTTATTTATTGTTTAAATAAAATAAAATACGTACACATAAAGAACGAAATGAAAAGAACAGAGGCAACATGCTAGTTCTATTAGGACATTCGGAACGTGACCAGAAAAGCAAGTAATTAGTTTTATGGCGCCAGCTGTCCTAAACCAGGACTAGGACTGATCATCCGCGACGCGTAGCTCAAATGAGACCACTGTTATTTCATTCACTCTCTTCCGTTCTTTTATAACCGGCGTTTGCGACAAAACTTGCTGCCTACTTTACCAAATCCCCAACATATAATATATAGAATCGTCGTCGAAGAAAAAAATTAGAAGGCAAAATAGAAAAGCCTATAAAAAGGCTATGTAATTAGAAAGCAAAACTAAAGCTCAGAGAGCAGAAATAAATGTCAATGTTCGAAATATATGCAAATAAAAAACAAAAAATCTAAGAGAAACAACTCGCTCTCCCTCAACTCTGATACAATAAAACAAACCAACCCTTAACAATGTTGAATATATTATATGAATAATTCAGCACGAATCGATAGAAAATATAATGAATTTTTCCTTATCTTGAAACAATTCACCATTGCTATCGATTAAAAGTAAACATTGCGAGTTTCCATCAAACATTATAACGTTGAATGATGATTTAGTTTTATACCTTATATACGAAAGTTATTTAGCTTGTGCTCAACCAAATACCAAGATAAGCGAGGTTACGATAGGACAAAATTCTCCTGAGACGAACCTTACTCATAAAAAAATATTTCTTTCTTCATATCTGAAAGTTGCAGACCTCTAAACCACAACTGCAGACCTGTGGAGCGATTGTTGATCCTAAGGGGTTTATTCGTTTAATGGTGGGTCACTTATATTGATCACTATATTAATGTGCTCTACACGAAAGGGAGAATTGATTCAATGCTGCCAAATATTTTTTTATTCTTGTTTTATAGAGGGTTTTCCAGGAATACGATTTTAAATTTACATGAATTCTTATTCTACATTCCCTTATTTTTAAATAGTTAATTATATCGAGTTGAATTGAATGTCTAAGATATGTAAAAACTGTTGTTGATAACGGATTTGATATAAAATTGTTTTCCATTGCTTTACTTTTATTTATTAAAATTTTTTTATTAAAAATATTTTATTGCATCTTCACAATATTGCATTTACGAAGTTGCAACTTCATCACCTATTGCAGTCACTTTTATAACAAATTTTTCCAATATACGTTTAGAAACTTTTTTGATTATTTTATATTAATTTAATGTTTATTGAAATTCAATTATTTTCTTCAATAATAATTATATAACTAAATCAAGTGTTTGCAAATAAGAATATCAAGTTCAAGTTAAGAAATTTAGCTAAAGGGCAACTAGGTGACATGACATTATCATGTGCAAGTTAATAAGAATTTTACAAAAGATAAATTCATACAAAGAACATCTCCTTAGGAATATAAAGTTTTGTTATATCAAATGCAGATTTTAAAATGATTAAAAATAGCAATTTGATGATGCCGTAATATAAACGTATCCAATCATCAAGTTTTAGTCATAAAAATTTAAATATCAAATTTATATACATATGCTAGCAGAGTATATTAATGTTGTTGAGAGCTTATGATGTTCAAGAAAATTTAATAAACTTTAAGTCAATATATTAATAAACTAAAAATTGAATTTTATATTATAAGCACCTAGAAATTTGTATAAAATTTCTAAAATTAATTTTCTAAAAATTGTATCGCAGAATGTTAGTGTGAAATCGATTCTAGTTTCATAACATTAATGGGAATAGATTTATTTCAACATGACGTAGCAAACAAATTACTGATTAAGATAATAAAGAAGCTGGAGCATTGCTAACGTTAAGGGTAATCAAAACATAATAGGGTAGAGTCCGACTTAGATAATTAACTCATTTACAGACAGACACCACTGTTCTCAAATTCTCAAAGTTCATACGGGTTCATTATTTGAGTAGTAATTGTTAACAGCTCGTAGAAGGGAATCATCTTAAGTAAAATATTGCGTTGAAATCTAGTTGTTTCTTCGCGGTCACCGCACCTTTAGCAACCCCTATTTTCTGCTTTTACATCGACACATCACTTCACACTTCACTCCTCCCTTTTCGCACAAAATATTTCGAATTATATTCAACATGACTCTTATGGAATTCATGAATTACAACACGCTTGACATATAAGTCAATATGTGTGTCTGTATGTTGCATGTATGTACATACCAAACTTTAAAAGCTTATATTTTTGCTTCATCTTTTCTTTTTTCTCTTTCGAAGAAAATCTGATTGACATACAGCTTAAATGTTTATATACTTTTCAATATAATCGACAAAATACATTCAACAACAACAACAACAACATAAAATAACATTAAAAGCGAATATGAGGAAAAAATATAAAACAACAGCAGCATGACTGTTCGTTCGATCGTTGTTATTTTAGCTGTTATGAAATTTAGATTGAGGCCGTGAATGATTCATATAGGAACAAAGGGGTGAGGGTAATAATCAACCAGTGTTTTATTCATTCATAGCAGTCGCTATATAGAACCGGGTCTGCATTAAAGTGTAAACTGAATAGCCACGACGTAACGGGCACGGGAGTGGATACTGCTGCCACTGCAGTAGAAGCAGGAATAACAACGGGCGCGTCTATGGGCAAGCAGCTCATTCCTGCTTCATCAACTCCGAGGCAAGAATGAAAAATGTAATAAGCACACGAAACTTTCATGCAAATAGATGCAAAAGATCCATTCGGGCAGCCGAACAAGCTATTATTAATTTACCCATTCCCTTGAGTATCTCGGGCCGACGACCGCAAAAGAATAAAGCAACTGAAACGCATTCAAAATTTTGTATTAGAAATAATTAATTTTGCGCATAATTGTTAGATAAATTTTTATTCAACATTTCATATTCAAAAGACTCATCTTTCATATTAATGGATGCTATTCCACATGGTACATGTGAGACGAAGCTTTCCCTTTTTCCATGTTCCATCCATTATATTACACGTGATATTCAACGTATTGCGGTGCGGTGGTCGTCGTGAAACCAAGCTGGGTAAACATAGATAGACTGCACGTCACCACCATTGTTTGATCATGCAAATTGTAGATTAAAACCAATTTCACATTCAAAATTACACAAGTGTCGGTCTCCGATTACTTTCTCGAAATACAATCATTTAAAATATGAATCTACAATATTTCTATCATCATCTATTCGTTCGAGGAAATTGAAATAAATTTTCTATGAGTTTAACAACAAAGTGTTATGTTCATCTTAAATCAACTAATATGGTAAATCTCAGGGGGAATGTGCGCTACCAGTAGAGAGTGTAAGAGTGTAGAGCCAAATGAAAACATAATATCTATCTTTCCTTGTATTTCAATGCGTCACTGTAGAGTTTTACTCATTCTATCTACAATATATACAATGTCGTTGAATTAAACAGCAGCGCTGCTGCGTGTTTCGATTCATGTCGTTGTCTCAGTCTCACAAAACCAATTAGCAGTAATGTACCATTCTGTCAGCGCTTAATTAGCCGCTATCGCAAGATTATCCTTCAGGATAACGATGAAAAGTGCCAAAAAGTTTTTTTTATTCGTTCGTTTTGGGATGCTCTCTTTTCTTTCTATTTTTTCATTCTTAGTTTTCTAAAGGACTATTAGAATGATAAACGGAGATAGATACATATGTAGATAGAACAGCAACCTTGCATGTGTTTGGTGACTGTTTCTGATGGTAGTTGTAGTATCAAAGCTGTATGCTTTCTCTACTACCGCAGTATTTTGATATGCAGACAAACGAGTCGCTGGAGCGCACCTAACGGGGAACATTGCGATTCGGGAATAACATTAAAGCGATACTATATACGCTCCATTGAAATATATACCTAAGATACTTCTCCTTTATTACCGCTACCAAGATTTAACTGAAACATTCCCTCCAAAATCAAAATAAAAAAAAATTGTTTTGTGAAGTGGTCAATTTTTTATTTATTCCTACTATACGTATATTCCACATACAACAATAGCCAACAATAAATGTTTGTTGTATATAAGATGAAAATAAAAATCACCGAAAGCATTTTGGAACATTTTCACAAAGCTGCCGCATTATAAATATTGATATTTATGTATATAATGGAGCAATATGGAAATACAAGATGATAAATTTCCATACTGCATTATAAGATATAAATATCTTTGGGGCAATAGCACTACTACAAGTACTATGTTAGTATGTATATACAAGTAAAGAGGAAAAAGAGAAGAACATTGAGAAGTACCCCAATCGTTCGCATAATTTACTGCAAATGAAAACATTGAAATATTCACGAGAACGTTAGGGAGAGGCATATGGCGATCATAAACTGAAACTCAGACTGAACCTTCCTTCAGCGTTCAACTCTTTACAGTTTCAAAGGTTGAAACTAAAGGAAATTAGTTATTAATAAAACACAATGCTGGTTATACATTATTAGTTGCTTCAGAATTTATGATTTTATAATAAAGCAGCAAACGTCACTTGATAATAGGTTTTTCACTAGTTTCGGGAGCTGAAGTACATGACCCTTGTTTCTAGACTTACCGCAACATATATGCAGAAGCCCTTTTACACAGTTGACACCCCGACAGGAACAGATCGATATTTTCCGAATACAAGCGGCATGCCATAGCCGTTAAAAACGAAACAGTTCTCAAATAATCCAACGGAATAGAACCTTATGCTCCCTCTATACATGTGGTATTACGACAGCCGCTTTCAAAGGATCGTATTAATGAAAAACCGTAAGCTTATTATCCCAGAAATACATCAGCGCCGTCACCAAAAAGGTGAATTACAAACCCATTTAGTTAATAATTAAATTGGTGTATACGAAGGAACAGAATGAAATAACTTTGAAAAGAGGATGAACTTTCGATTGAAAAACAATGCCGTCCACTGCATGCAATATACGTACTTACACAATTCGAGACCTTCTATGACCGTTTGCCCATATATCTCAAACTACAAACGTTGTTTCTTGTCTAGCGGTTTTTGTCATCCTGCAATACATGCTTTAGCTTCCATTGTGGTTTTCTGGCACACTATACAAGCGCTACAATTCATGACGTCCGAGAGAAACAAACACTCAATTTTTTCGCTTCTCTTTGTTTTTTTTTTTCAATTTATCCTCGAGAGTAATACTTTCTTAAATTATGCGTCGATTTGAATTTTTTATGCATCGCTGTATAGCAATCTAAAAGTAAATTTAGGGGCAGCCCTAGAATGTTTGTATTTTCTCTCATTCAAGTTGAAAGGATTAAAAAAAAAAGCTCTTAAGCAAAAGATAAACTACTCTTTTCTTTTCGTCAACTTGACCGTCATTTTTAACTCGGAATTTATTTGACGAAGAAATCGAACACTGTACCGAAACTGTTTTAAACATTTACTATTGAAATTGTTTTACTTTCAACAACAATTGGAATGAAAGCTGTGTGTGCGTGTGTTGGGTATCTAAAAGCAAATATTCTGGACAGGAAACGAAGGTTGTCGGCTCGGTCGGAAATTATTACTTTATAGGATTAATCAGATTATAACTGCTTCGAATGTGGCTGTTCTGGGCAAAGACCACACGTACGGTATATAATTTATACCTCGTATTCGCTCAATAAACTAGCTAGTCAATTATTTCTTCTAATTACATGATTAATGTCATTTGCAAATGCATCATTATGACGATAATTTTCAAATCGCCTAATAAATAACAAACACAATACACAAAAATTTTCAAAAAAAAAACAATAATTGAATCTAAAAAGCGAAATTAACTATGAAATAATTTCATTTCTTTTTTTGTAGAACGGAACGCCGAGAAGGGACAAGAAGTTTATGAAGAATTTGCTTAAATTAAAATACCTGCTTCATGGAATTTTGATTGCTTTGAATCATATGACTGGTGCTGTATTTCAACCTTTTTCAATTTTAATTTTAGTCAAATAGCTTCTCGTCCTATAAACATTGACTTTTCTTTGCCAACTTCCTAGACAAATACTCATCAACACTGCTTATACAAAACGAAATTAATGAAAATCACTGAACCGCTTGATTAGTTAGGCTATTAATCATCGACCAAGTTTTCCCCTAAACCGAGATTTCTAAATGAATGAAAATGACTGATGACTTAACAAACAGTTAGTACTGCAGATAATTTAAGGAGACAATTCACATCTAAGGACACCATGTAGATCTACATCAAATTCAACTTCACCTTAAATATTAACTAGACAAATAATAAAAAATTCATTCAATGTTCGTAACGCATACATTCAGAAAGACAAAGAGTATGAAAATGTATCTCTACATTATATTATGATATTGATGTACATGATACCACTGAGACAGTTTGCGATAGTCAAGCAAGCAGCACCAACTGACTCGACAACCCTTTACATTTTAATTACGTTTGGTCTTAAAAGCCAATAAAGTCTCGTTAACTGGCATCTCATAACTTTTGCACTTCGTAAAATGCTTTTCCACACACCCCTTTCGCCTATTACATCCTTGACAATGTTCCTATTTGGATTATATTATTCACAATATCTAGGTAGGCTTCTCTAACCTTAACATACTTCATAAAATTCACGCTGAGAGAAATTTAATGTTAATTTGTTATATTGTATGTTGGTATATGTAAGTGTGGTTACATTAAACCCAAATCTGTGTAACAAACTTTATATGAAACGATGTGGTTGGGAAAACATTTGATAATTTGATTTAATTTTTTATGTAGAAAATATTGTTTATCAACAAAAAATGTGTTGTATTATTTGTATATATATATTGTCATGGTCGATAATGCGAATGAATGTGGAAAATTTAGTAGACATCGAGCCAGGTTTGTATTATCGATGGAAACGGTTGTGGATAAGCCTTGGGCGATGTCCGAACAGGGATTGTGTATTCATTGGGGTGCTTTCATTAAAATAAAGCCCGTACTATTATTAGTTAAATATGCATTAGTTACACTAACTTTCGAAGCGTACATAAATTTATAATAACTATTATTACACTTAGAAATAAATTATGATTTAAGTAGACTTCTGTCGATAACTTCGTTCCATACATAAATAAATGGATTGTTTAGTATTTTATGAATATATTTAATATTAATGATATTTACTTGAATCTTGAGTACGATTACTAGGATAACTATTAAATTAAATCTTCAAATAATTTAGAAAGTACTTTATGGAATTTAAAGTAGATGCTACTAAAGGTTTTGATCTTAGGTAATAGGAATGTTGCAGAAATATGTCATTAGATATATCGTTCAACAAAACTTAACTTAGAGCACATGCATAACTCTAAAAGCTTCCTTCGGTTAAACTACATTGGAAAATCTAAACCCTCTACTTACTCTGAGGGGAATACAAATTTCAACAATTTCGTTAAAAAGTTACAAAACTGCCAGTGAAGCAGACGGTTCAAGACTACCTTATAGTATTTAACTTGAAGTTCCAAAATGCTTTACTTTACCTATCTAATGCATTAGTTTTAAGATATTTTATTTACTAACTCTTTTAATCATATGTTTTACTAATTGTATCGTTAATCTAAACAAAAATTATCTTATATAAAGTTTTTTCAACCAAACATATCATCAAACTGTTTGTTTTAAATTGAATTAGATACAATTGAAATTTAATATTTCTATAATTTATCATTTGATATAGAAATTGATTAAAAAAACTTTTTCTTTTTTTATTTACATATATTGGAATGTTTCAGGCCGTGGAAGTAATCCTATTGTATTGAATTTCACGCAAAGTATAAAAGAGCATTCAAGAGCACAACCAAATGCAATTGAATGAATTTTTCGAATAAATCAATTAATAATGCATTGGTCAACCACTATCACAGTAATGCATTTTAGCTTTTAGTTGATAATTCTCCCATAGGATTAAAATATCGAATAGGAGGGTGAATTTTTTCTATCATATATTTTCGGAAAATATTTTCGATATAAACATATAGTTTCCGGATGTGAAATGAAATTTGTTGATGGATGCATCCACTTTGAGTACATTCCCAAGAAAAAGCTATTTTTAGAAATTGCACCAGTGTACGTAAGTCAATTTTTCTACTAGACTGTATATAATGTAATAAAAAAAACAATATAAACATAAAAAGAAAGCAACAAAAAAAAAGAGTGAAATGAACGGATATATTTCTTCCACGCCTTCTAACACAATCTCATGGTTTATGAACTGATATGTTTTCCCCTTTGCAAAAATTTCAATTATAGATTCAAACAATAAAATCTTGACTGTTTTATTGATGAATTAATATTAATAAATTTGCTTAAATTATTAAGTTTTTTCTTCGCCTGAAAGGGTTCTCTGACATTGACGTATTGTCTTTTTAGGCAGAGAAATGTCTTTTGAAAGCTCAAACAATGTGTTTTTTATAAAACATAATGGGGCGGTATATACATAAAAATATATGTAACAACATTTTTTATACATACATACATAATATAATACTTATATAGTAAATTTAGAAAAACAAATGAATTAATTTTATGGTGAATATGACACAACAGATAATTGTTTTTTAAAGAGGAAAAATATAGAAATTGATTAATTTACATTTGTATATCAACAACTGATGTCAATGTTTATGGATGTATGTGCATGTATTGTTTGAATAGTGTGTGTGTATGTGTGTGTCATGAATTAATGAAATTCAATGAGTCTAGCACGAAACAATTTTGTCATGCAGTTATTTTAATAGAATTCCATTGGCATACAATGAGCATAGTTGCACTCAAAGCGAAAATTTCAAATATGTCAGCTTGAATATGATAGCAAAAACATTAAATACAACACAACAAAATGCTGTTGTGCATGTATTTGTGATCAGCTTTCGAGTATGTACCCTAGGGGTTAAAGGGTGGCGTTGTGGCCTACATCAAAGGCTCTCCTATCTTTGATGAACGCCATGCGAGACCAGACCAATGAAAAAGATTTATGCATTAATTGCAAATTACAAATGCAAATATGTTAAAATGACTATCCATGAAACCACACCATTTTAAATTTAAATTAATTAAATATCACGCTCATATATAGATATAAAATTTGGTTATTGCTGTTAACGAGAAGTGCTCTCTCACATACACATTGACATATAGTCCGGGTTGTTTGTTGAATGATAGAAATAGAGATTTTGTTATAATATGAGATTTTACATTAATCATGAGATTTATAATTGTTTGGAATATTGTTGTTGTTAGAAAAACAAATTTTAGGAGAATATAAATAACGGACATCGTCACCGGTAAAATGGAATTTAAAAGTAGCGAGGGTAGACCAGATGGGGGGTGTCGGGAGCATTGCAGATTGCAGTCATATAAATGTAAATTAAAAAACTTGCTCATTTTTAAATAATGGTTCAACGTTTCTCTCAAATTCACGGATCAGAAACAGCAGATTAGAAAACAAGTTTCCTTGAGTTGTGAATTAAATTATTTCATTTTTATCCAGGATTGCGAGCACTAAAAATATTTTTTCTTATTCAGAACAGTTTGCTTTTTGTTAATTTATACAAACGTATTTTACATTAAATTAGTAAAAACATCATACAACAACAAAACATTATTACGAGATGGAAGGTATGAGAGGGAGAGAAAATGAGACAACATGTTGCAACTGGTCATGAATTTCGAGTAAAGCTCGAAATGTATTTGTTCGTAATCAGATTAAATAATCTGCTTTTGAAAATCCCACCGACTTAACGCCATCCTGTATCTGAAGCGCTTTCGGTTCCTTTTTCTATTAATAAAAGAAAGAACAAAAAAATATATATAACACAACGTCTCTCATTCTCAAAGTATCATAAACAACACCGAGAGTTATAAAATATTTACGGAGTCACGATCCGGGCGGTAAAATAATTCATTCTTATAGCGGCCTAGCATTCTCTTGGCATGCAGTCCAAAAGATATTTCCGCCTGCCAGGGCTGCATCTTTCAAGCGCTACGCGCAAAACTTTTCAGCGATAATTAATTATACAATAATTACCTAATTTGTAATAAAATTGCTTAATAATTGATTGATTTCTTTGTATTCTATGTAATTAATATTAATTACATGAAGATATGGATTAGTGAATTAATTACCTTAGATGGACTGCAATTGTTCACATGTAGATTGGTAGCCGTCATTGGTGGTGCAAAGCTGGGCACAGTAAATGGTACAAACAACATCGGAGTAGTTGATTGTGAGGATATCTGTGGTAATATTTCTGTATTTGAGTTTGAGTCACGACAATGGCAGGACGTCACTGCCAGTTGAGGTCCTTGGACGCGGTTTACCGCAATGCTCGATGGCGGTGTTTGTTGGTTAGAAATAGTTTGTTGTTGTTGTTGTTGTTGTTGTTGTACTGATGATGGTAAGAGTGATTGTGTAGTAAATTGCTGTGGAGGTTGCTGCTGCTGTTGATGCGGTTGTATCGAAGGATACGGTTGAGTCCTGTTAATAGTAGTAACTCGTGTTCGTGTAGGTCCTGTTTGCTGTGTACAAGAGGGACTTGAAGTGCGTCGCGGTTTCCACACCGCGCACGGGTACACGCCAACAAGGCTGTAACCCACGAGGACCGGTGATGAAGCCAAGGCAACTAATTTACTGGTGCCGGTGAAAGAAGAAATTTGCTGCAGCTAATATGCAGCAGCAGAACAATCCTTTTGTTATTTCACAAATATTTATTTATACAGGTATATGAATTTATTAAAACAAGCTGCACAATCACAGCACCGTCACACACAATCACATACGCAAAAAAACTTTTTGCCACGAGGTTTTCAACTGAGGTAAAGTGCGTTGATTATGATTCGTGTTCACTGTGTTGCTCATGTCACGTGGGCACGCGCCGCGCAGGCGGAAGCAGACCGCTTGCACCAAAACAACAACAATGCTCCGGCAATGTGTTTATTTGAAAAAGTCTAAAAAAGTTTTGTTTGTTGATGCGGCCGGTATTATTGTTGTCACAACTTTTGATCGAAGTTTTTTTGGTTTGCGATCGTGGAAATAGGCCACGTCGCATATACTATTATGTCAGGTAAAGTACGGCGCGATTCAGCTCGCAGCCGCCCGATAAATAAGCAGCTACAGAACAGCTCGGACGGCGGAGGCCGGAGGCGGCAACGCGCGCTCACTAGGATGAGCGAGACGGGCGTGTCGCAGGCTCCCTGAAGCCCAACGCCAGCGCAATCAATGAAATATACACTATACATAGCGTAAAGTACAGTACAGAACTGTAGAGACTCTCGAAAACTTAACCCTTAACTTCTTAGGCTTCGTTGCCACAACGCTACAACTCTCCGTTGCACAAACCAAGTTTCCGGCTTGCCAGAACCCGGTATTCATTCGAAACAACTAAGTAACTTGTCATCAACAAACCAACAATGCATTACCACCGAATATCTCAATACAAAACAAAACTGAAATAATATAGAAAGTATCGACCGCCCAGCACCATCAACAGCAACGTGCGTAATTTTAACACACGTGATGTGATCATATCGCACTCACAGTGCATCCTAGCGCTACATATCGTTTCGCATCGCATCTCATGTCATGCACAAACTTTATGGTGAACAGTGCGACGTGCTGCATAATATACAATGTGTGCATCTATATATATATATATATATACCTATATATATTTGCATCAGTTTATAAGAAGACTTCTCTGTTATGACTATTCGCTGGAGTTGCATAATAATAATTTTGTTGCTGCAGCTGAGTGCATATATGCATTTCCTTTATTAGCTTATTCATTTTAATTGTTATCTTAGAAAACTATTAGTGAACATTTATTATTTTCGGTTACAGCAGCTTGTTACTGTTTCTTGTCGCAGCAATTGCAACCAATTTGCTTTTACATCTTGTATGCTTCTTCTAAAATTCATTTTCAATTTTCAATTCTGTCGATTTGACTTTTCAATAGAACAAGAATCGCAGGTAGAAATGAATGCTGTTCTGCGAACGATCAAATGTCACTCAATTTTATTCTTGAGTTGTTGTTCAGAAAAGTGTATGCAATTAAACAAACTATGTGGTAGGATCTATATAAAATGAAAATGTTCTGATGCAAAGATAAGTATGGGTTAGTGGCTGGATTGTTCGCAGCATTACTAGATGCGAGCAGCTTTTGCTGGAATAACGTTTCAGTCTGAACTCGTGAGCATCTCACGTGATTTATGCACCTTATAAAGAAGTTGCCACGGAATGCGAAAGCGGGGTCGTGAAACCACTTTGTTGCAATGAAATGAAGAGGAAAATGAGCTTCAAATGAGCGTAACTATTGCAATTTAACATCATACACGTCAGATGCGCGGCTTTGTCAAATGTCTGAACAATCATATAAAACATTCTAATAAAGGCGGCTCATAATTTTCAAATTTCTTATTTAAAATCAACACCATTAACTTAATGTGCTGATTAAATGTTCAAACGCAATTGATTAAATAAATGAGCTCAATGTTCATTTGCAGTCAGTAATAACTAGCACGCTTCCTTCATTTTAACTTATTTATATTATAATTAACCATGACGATGTCAATTCATTTAAATTCTAACGAACAAATTGCATTTACCGCAACACTATTTGCATTTTACATACTATTTTCAAAATCAACCACATAGAATGTGAAAATATACATAATTTACATTTATTGACAATAAGATTTGTAATTTCGAATGTTTTGACTCTCGAAATGCGAGTATCATAGAATGGAAATGGATAAACAAAATGAATAAACAAAAACCGGATTAGGTTCGAGCTTTGAACGACCTTTACCAAGACGACGGGGGTGTCAACCCTCGCTAAACAAATACATTCACCACTGTTACTCATGCAGACAAAGCTTAAGACCAACGTATCTGCTGCTGCTACAGCTTAACTTCAATGCCCAATTCCATACAACATCTAACAATAGATTCTTTTTATACCTGCATACCCTATGGTGGAACGTTCGGAAAAATATTGCAAAACAAATATAAGAGATATGAAAAGCGGAAGGAAGATGCCCGGAATCTATTCATAGACAGGTTGGTCCACCACATTACCAACCCTCTGTGAAGCTTGGTCACGACCTGTCGATACCACTAGACCTGAATAAACAGACTCACCACAGACGCGCCGATGGAGAAAATTGGCAAACTTAATCGATGAACCATCGTGAACGGTCTGCTGCCTCATGACCATTACAATGCAAAACAAATATTTTCAACACACTTCTACAAGATAAACATTTTACTATCTTAAAGAAAAACACAAACATTCGATGCAATTAAATAACATTGCTTGCTACGTAAATAAACTTACACACCGAATTTATTCTTTTCTTTAAATTGTTACAGTCATTAAATATTTTACCTTGATAGTCTAATTTCACGCTAGTAGTGTACGTATATTACTTATTTTACCACTGCGTTACATCAACCCTTTAACGAACTAAATAAAGAATTCTTTTAGAAAATGTTTTCAAAAACAAAAAATATAAAACAAATGTATAGTTTCATGTCTGTGTATGTATCAGTATATATATATATATATCTATCTATATATATATCTATATATTAAAAAAGCAGCTTGATGGGTTCCCTTGTCGCTTGGCCCCACTTGGCACCAGTTCGCGTCATCTTCCCCTGCTGCTGCTTCTTCCGCTGGCCCAGTCGGTTGATTTCCCTTAGGGTCTCTCGTTTTGCAGTGTGCGATTATGTTAAGTGGATATGAAATTCATTGCGTTCTTGTCAGAGAACCCGACGAAAATAACTTTAGAAAACCGATTAACCTCTCACGAACCTTACATTGAACATTTATTCATCAACTTATTAGTTGATCATTGATTCAGAAGGTGTACACGAATAAATTATTTTAATCGCTCTCTATCATTTTAATAAATCCTTTACAACTTCAAGTGATTGTTAGTTAAGTGAAAAAGCACTTGACACAAGTGCAACTAAAAACGAATCTAATCAATTATTTATTCATGCCAATGAAGTAGAATCATCGCTTATCATTAATTATTTTCAAATGCGAGATAATTTACACGAATTTAAATAAATTGTCCTTTCATTTTATATAGACTACAGAAAAATGTAAAGTAAAATGGGATGACAATAACAATTGAATGTGATTTATTGATGGATGTATATTTGAAAAGTAGAGAAATGATAAATTTATTCAAATTTTATTTCAACATGTAAATTATAATAATAAAATTTTAATAATAAGAAATAGGCTAAAAGTGATAAGATAATTTGTCAGAATCTCTTTTTTCATTCCTTCTTTATATATATAAATATAAAAATGAGCGACTTATTAACGACGTATCTTATCATTAGGCTGAAAATGAATAATACATTTTTGCTAGCGCTCCCGTTCTTTTAATGCATTATGTCCTTTAGAAATATTTCTGAAAGGATGCTAAGATTAAAAAAAATAGACATTTTTTGGGCCTGCAGAATAAAAATGTCATTTATTATCAAAAAAAAAATATATATAATCGGTTATCTAAAAGAATTTTGAAAAAGTGCAGTCAGGAATCAGGATAAAGATTCACTTTGCATTTTATATACAGGATGTTAAATAGTGTTTGTCAGCGCATGGTATTTGAATATTGGTTTATATGAGAGCCATGGAAATTGTGTGATGATTAATTCGACTGATAACTAAGACTGGAGTAAGTCTGTTCTAATCTCGGGTAATTCTCAAACTATTAATAGGTATGAACCAGGAGAATTAATTGAAACACGTAAATAGATTTCCGGAAGCGCTTTAAGTTTTAAAGTAACAACTTCGTCAATATCACAATGTAATTGACAATGCATATAGATAGAGAAAGGAATCGTAAAATATGAATACCATCTTCTTTTTCGCATTCCCTCTTTGCTTCAATATAATATTCAAATATATATTCAAAATATTCTCGTACTGTAGTTACAGCCGTTATTCGAAAAGTTGTTTCAATAAAGACTCAATTCCATTGTGAAAACAAACTTCTGATTCATAGCGAATGCGAGACTTAGATACACTACTAACTTAATGGTGATAGCCCATAACGTAGACAGTGACCACTTTGACCATATTGTTGGAATATGGAACATTAAGTTTGGAAGAGCGTGGCGATTATGACCCTCCGAATATGTCCCAATTTCATTTTTGTTCTTTCTATTTTTTCCTATGTGCTTGTTATTGTCTATGTATTATGAGGCTTTCTTTTATTATACTTTATGTATGGTTTTGCGTTAGTAGTTGCTTTATTATTACTTTTCTCGGTCGTTTTTGTCTTCGCTTTTTTGCTTATATTTTCGTTGCGTTTATCAACAGACACACGCACGTCTTTTATTATTCTCTCTAACTATAAGTTTAGATTTAACAAACATATTTTGCGAACAAATTCTAAATGAACGACTCAAATAGAAACATTTACAAGATAATAAAAAGACAATAAAAGAAAGCAGCCGCTATAATTACACTATAAATGTTTATTTTTTTATACGAGATTTTATCTAGTGAAATTAAGTTCTAATGAAAAATCCATTTGTACATAATAATGGAGATATTTGAATTGGAACATGTTAATATGACAAATTCGATATTCAATTTTCGACAATTCCAATTTTCATGTATATGTGAACGTATTTATAATTCAATTTGAAATTGATTGTTAAACTTTTGAAAAAAGTTTATTAATATTTAGGAAACAACAACCCATTTTAAAGTTAGAAAATAATATAGTAAACATACATTCGATATACTTAGGAAAATTGGAAAGAAAGCTTTTTAGAAGGAGACGTTGGAAAATAGAGTCTAAAAATCATTTGATAGTTTTTACGCTAGAAATGAAAGTTTATATAGAAAAGAATCAATATTTCAGCAACACATTGTAGCTGTATGACTTTCCCTCCCGATATATTCGCTAGAAGAGAGGAGACTCTTCAATAACTTACACAAAACCTTTTTAATTCTGATATATATTTGGCTTCGTTGGCGAAATATACGCCTTTAGATAATAGTTTTTTTGACACATCTTTTAGACAAATATTCTTAATAACGGAGAGAAACACAATAAATCACATGCGGTGCTCTTTCTTATTCTTACAATAGAAAGATTCACCACCACACAACTATTACTCTCTTCATATGTATATAGACAACTATCGGAACAGCTTTATTATTTCATTTCTAAACGAAGCCCCTTACAAATAGTTTCCGCATGATTGCATTCCATAATAACGGGAAATGGGTTATGATCGATTGGGAAACGTATCTTCTTTTCTTTGATATATATTTTGGCAATATTAAAACCATAAGTGTACACTTTAACATTCTTCCCTTTTTTTATTCTTTTTGTAATCATTTTCTGATTAGATATAATCATCTGTCGTTGTGACACCCAGCTAATTATTTATCGCGTCTTCTAATTCATAAAAATTACAAGCGACTTGGAGCAACGAACCGTTCAAATCCTAATTTATCTTCGTTGGGGGATAAAGAAGGGAGTAGACTTATTCTTTCCCAATTGATGAATAATCAATTACTTGTTTTACAAGCGGGGTCGTGAAATACGCGTCACCTGGTTTGTGTTACTTCCAATTCTATTCTCTCGTTCGCCCTCAATGAAAGGCTCCCTCGCAATTGAAATACGTTCAGGTGGATAGAATGAAAGAACAACCAATTTTCCGATCTCCCTTCTTAACATTATCCAAAGACGCATTCCATCGACTTACTAACAAAACTTTCTCTCACACCATATCAATTTTCTTTCTCTAATTGTTTTTATAAGCTCTAATATTGTTACAACATATGTAGAATTTGCAATTCATTAATAAACGTTTTCTTTCCTTGTTCAATGCAGATAATTAATTGTCTACGTTTATTTTTTCTAATATTGAGACTATGAATATTGACATTTTACAAAGTAATTTTTTAATAAATATTATCATTGCAATAGTAATAGCATTATTCTAAATTGCCTGCAATATTTTATACTTTATAAGAACATGGAGGTAATATCTCTTTTGAAAGTTTATTGAAATGCGATCGCGTGTTATTTACAAAGAATGCGTGTGTGTAGATATTTTAGATTGAACCTATATATACATATTTCATTGTGTTGTGGATTATTATTTTAAATTAGAATTATTTGTAATAAATAGTTATTAGTTTTGTTTGTTGTTTTTTCTTTACTAACTACTGAACTATAAATAGAAAAAAGAATGAAAAGTTTTGACAAGATAAATCTTCTTGAAGAAGGTTTTTTTCCCAATCACTATATCAACATCAATTTGTTTCTTAAAAGATCTGAGATTGTTTGCCGGAAGCAATATGCTTCCAGAATATTATCAATCCAATCTGAAAAATCTACAAGCAATTACAGAAATCACTTTCGAAGTAGCGATAATGAATTGTTGTGTTTTTCTTAATGTATGTGATGGCGCGTGATACAAGGGATAGAGAAACAAACTTGTTACGCTTAGAGTGGTTAGTCGTAGAAGAGAGACGTTGATGAACGAGTTTGGTGGTCAGTCCCGAGTGTCGTACTTACTATCATTTATCATCGAGGAAGCCTCTTTAAGGACATGTCTAGATAAGGATGTAAACATCACTGATGTAACAATGGATGTGTGAAATGTTAACTGCACTTCTAGTTGAGTATCCTTTGGGTTGAACACCCTAGCTTCAAAGTGCAAATAAAACAAGATTAGAAAGTTGGCTTATACTAATACACCCTAATTCCTAGTTTGAATTTGGGAAATTTACGAGGTACAAATATTTTCTTAAAGGCATCGCTGAATAACTGGTTAAAGTTGAAGAAAAGAAACTCGACGTCAAGTTTAAGCTTCAAGGAATTCGATTATCACAAGTCAATTCATTCTTTTACAATACAAAACAATTGACTAAGAAAATGATCATTTCTATTGATTGAAAGATCAAAGTGAATATCATCGAGTAACAAGTTTTGTAATAAACACTCCAGTTAGGTTATTTACATATGTAGTTACTTCAGGTGACATATGTACATATTGTACATATGAGAAGTATATTCAGAATACACGCGAAGCACCAAAGAGAATTACTAGCACTGCTAGTTCGATTATTTTACGGTGGTTGCCTCTTGTAATTTCCTTCTCAGTGTTTATGTAAAGCTAGAAGTGTAGCTATTCCATACCTCCTTTGTATATTCAAGTCTTCCCCTTTAATACCACGAGATACATTTGAAATATTATTCTCTATTATCATATTAATAGGCCTGCTAAAATATACTAAGAGTTGACAGTACCAAATGTGATCTGACACCTCTCATGCACGGTAATTATTTTATACAAGTTTAAGTAATACGATATGAATCCTATATCATAGTTCTAATTCAGAAAGAGAATTTATTCTTTATCTGACAGACCAGCGAGAAATATGCATAAAAACGATGAGCATAAAGATAGTGAGTGAAGTGTAAAATTAAATTATTCAAGGAGTAACTAAGATGGTAGCATAGCTAATTAAGCATGGATCCCTTGAGGCGTATGTATGTGAATTCCTTAATAAATATTTTAATTCACTTATACAGTTGGTTTAGGCTGCTGGGCGTACAATGGCCCTCTAGGGTATTAGATATGAAGTTTCAAGTAGTACAGCCTTTTCTATTAATTACTAACAACGCGACTTTTCGTTTCTCATCTTCATTTTGCAAAAAAAATTAATAAAAACCTAAAAAAAGTTTGTGCAATTGTATTTGGTCAATAAAATAATGCTGCAGCAGAAACAGTATGGGGTGCAGTAGTGAACAAATATGTTCACGTTTAAATTTTATTTTAATTTAGAATTGGTACATATAACAACATAGAGGGAAGCATTCTTTCGTGAAGCAATTTTTAATTTGCTCGCAGGCGGATCGGAACCAGTCAAGTAGATATCCTATGCAGTGGTATTGAAAACGGCGCCAGGCGTCTAAAATTGGCAGCGTATTCTTTAGCTTAGATGCTCGGCCAAGTCACGACTCATTACTGTTAAATTAAATGAAACCAAGTTCGCGCACGTATTGCTAGAAGCGACGGGAACACTTCATAAGATTAGCCGCTTCACTTTGCTACGAATTTATACCTCAACTAGTAATTATTTATCCGGATCTAGTAAATCGATGCGAACTAATGAACCGACCAACTAGACAACCACCCACTTGCCAAAACCGCTTTCTGATAGCCCAAAGACAACTCTAAAACACAACTTGAGTGCTATGCGGTTATGAAAGGAAAAGTGTTGTAATTAATGATCGTCGTTACTGGTGGTTTATTTAAAACCGCAAATTGAATAAAGAAAATGAAAGAAATCAGCGTGGCGCACATGGCAATGAACACAGTATGGCGTAGCGTGTTCGTGTAAAATTGTTGAAGGCAAACTGTCAAGAATAGCACCACTATCTGCCCAGCACAATCCACTTTGCAAATTCCCTAAGAATTGAAATGGGGCTCATTTGCATGTCTTAATGAGCATCTTTGCGAGCAAAGCACGCCCGCACCCTTCCCTAAGCACAGCCGTTTCAACAACTCACTTTTATCCCGTCCGCGTTAAATATCGCGGAAAGACAAATCATGCATCCTTGTTAGCGGCCTCGAGACGGAGACTTCCTTTTAGTTACTTTTCAAATAAGCAAAGATTCGGATTGATCACGATTACTCTCAACTTTAGAACGCATAGACACCCTTCTCGATGCGCTCAATGTTATTCATGTGTTGTTCGTGTTTTATGAATAAGCCATTTGTAACGCATGCACGTTTCTACTGCCACCACGAGATCAACCTTATATCTCTATTCCCATAAAGTATAGTAAGATGGCAGGTGCATTTATTGTTCTAAAATAACATTTAATCGACACTTTCGAGAGAATATGTCGTTCTACTCCTACTAACACATCATTTAGATTTCTTTGTCTCGACCTACTTATATATGTTATTAGTTAGTCCTTATAGTCTGTCTTTTCTCGTTCTGTACTTAGAAAACTATATACAAAACATTCTCGCTGGAATTGTAAGTAATCTAGTGCATGTCTTAAAGTTAATTAAAGGAAAACGAGAAAATAAGCTTTCGTGAATGAATTTGAATAGATGCCCTAGAGATAGACGAGACGATCGTTTTCTTTATCAGAATGAAGTGATGTTTTATGGAAAAAATATTGATTGTAGAGTAATGAGTTCCATTTGAACATAATTGCAATTTAAAAGCCGTGAAACGGAAACTAAGAGCGAAAATTGTGGAAGTGCAAAACCGTCAAGCGATAGGGAATACTCATAGCAGGAACCGCAACATTGCCGACAGGCTACTTCTCTCTGCTCTTCCGTGAGAGAGGGTCCATTCTGACTAAACTAACAAACGGTCAGAAGAAAAGTGTTCTTCAAATTACAGTCTGCGGTATGGGAATGTACTGCGATGGAATGAAAGCCGATGGGGTTGGATTGGGCACGAGAGCCTATTTGCACCAAGCTACGGCAACTGTTGGTGAATTGTAAAATATGTGTCTCTGACATTTTAATTAGAGAGATGAAAAACGAGCCTTTGAAACTTGTTTTAATTTACTTCCGTATGGCACGATCCTTATCTCAACCCTTCGTAGCTATGATCAATTTCTCTATCTACATTTTTAATAAAGGCATTGCACAACCAGCAGCTTACACTCTTTTTTCAAATTGCTCCTTTATATAGAATCTAATAGAATAAATAAAATCGAAAGCTAAATCTACGAGCTTAAAACCTTAAAATAGAAAAAAAACATAGACTTTTTTTGCTTTTAGTTAAAAAGAAATTGCGAACAAACGACCAATTTCACTTTCCAAGGCTTCCACGAAAGTCCTTCGATGAAATATAGGAAATAAAACAACGGCATGTGGTCAGTGTTCAGGGTCGAGAACCACTCTATGGGGCCGCGACGGCTATTGATTTGTCGGACACGCGTCACATGTGTAGATTACACTGCACATTGCTGACCACTGTAGCCCCTAGCCGCTGCTGTCCTGCTCCTGCTGTTACTTTCCTATATGTTCCGCTCTGCTGACAACTCACACACCGGAAAGGAAATTGCTTCGATGAATAATCCATGCGAAAGTATAAGAGCTTGTCACATTTATGTTCTATTCTTTTTGATAAACTCGTCACTCAACCTATCTCTTCAAAAAAAAATCTCTTTTGCCTAATTATTTATTTCATCAGAAATATGAGACGACCATAAATGTATAACTATGCTGCAATCATTTTTTTCTTTTCATCTATTATTATCATTATTTTCGTTCAGATTAGCAACATTATCATGAAGTACATTACAAGTAAAGAGTTTAAATTACATACTTCTACGTATATATGAAAGTAGAATATGAATATCATTCTGCCTATAGGCTAGAGTTTGATGGGTAGAGAGTTTAAGTTTGGGAAAGTATATGGAAGTAATATGAGTTTACTATTCCATTAAGTAAAACATAAAAGAGCCATAAAAACAATATACTTAAATGTGAGAAGGTTGTAAAGCAACCCTACCAGTCATATAAATAAAAAGTTGTGACAGGCGGCGAGTTTCGATCCCCGTGATCTTATGGTTGGAGTGATAAGACTTAGAAGTTCCCGTTTCCCATTCCTGTTTCCGTCATTCTTGTGCTCATACTCGCATGTATACTACACTCGAACCAACACATCTCTATGGATCAAGTTGTTGCCACATTGAGATTATTACTTCTTCTTTCACCAAATTGATATATAGTTCCACAGCACCAAAAGAAGCGAAAAAATACATCTTATAAAATTAAAAAAAAAAAAACTTTCCCCATCAACATCCACCCACTTCTTCATCTCAAAAAAACAAATAAACAAAAAAATATTTTATTTGTTTCGATATACATAAGTGCTCGTAAATTTTTATATGACTTGTTGGATTAAAAAACAACATTTGTATGGGTGTTATGTTGAATGACATCTAAAATAGTGATTTGGTGATCGACTGATTGCCCCTGAGAATTTTAACCTCCATGCAACGTCTGCTGCTGCAAATAGATTGAAACTTCCCTTTTGTTAACTTTTATTTCATTATATTTTTATGTTAGATTCATTAAATTACAGACTTTTTTCATTCACTCCTTTAACCCGTTTACATTAATAATAATACAATAATATATACAGGAAATGAATTATTCTAGATGCTAGAGCTAAATACACGGTAAAGAGAAAAATGCAAAATAACTGTTTCTATGAAACGACAAAATGAATTTATTTATTTGCAATATTTTTTAAAATGTTGAATATTTTCTGACAAAGTAGATATAGATTATTGATTATAAATATTTTTCTGACGCGTGCTGGTGTTAAAGCAATCTATTGTAAGAGCGTGATGTAGTATGGGGGTGGTATTTTATATATAAAAATAAATAATCAACATGATGCATTGAAGGTTTTGGTAACGGTGTGATACGGACACTGCGTATTTGTTTTTGTTCTAGGTGGTGGGTGCATGCATAGCAAACATTTTGAGTATTATTAATGTGAATGTGGCCGCACATTCAATAAATCATTTTGATGGAGGGGATGAATACTTCTCATATATCAATCATAAATATATGGTTACATTTATAACTCTGTAGTCAAAGTTAATCGGAGTGATATATTTTTCCTCTGACCAATATTATTGGCGACCAATATTATTTTATGCATACTAAAGCAAACAGGTTTTATCAAAATTTTTAATCATCATTGTTCTTTACTATTCATATTAACTAGTAAATATGATGAATTGATGGCTTTTATTATAGAACATAATAAAATTTATATAAAAATTGCTTTTATTTATAATGAAATTATGTTGCGTCATATCTGGATGACAATGGAAGAGAGAAAAATGACAGAAAGTAAACGATTCTCTTAGTATCGTTATATTATCAACATCAACATGAAACGATGAAAAATAATTTAATTTTCTTTTATTTTATTTCATGTCATTTTTGTATATATTTTTCTTTATGTATGCACTGTAGTGGATTTTATGGTTTAGGACAAACCAGGCTAGTGGAGCTCAAGTAGCGCGGTCAGCGCCGGATGTAATAAAGCTATAAGGCGGAAGTGGCTAAGGGCTGCAAGCCATAACGTTTTCCATCTCCGTTTTTCATTCTCTTTTCATTTATATAAGACTTAAATTTAAAACATTGCTTATTTAATTACAGTATAGTTTTACCCACAAAATGAATTCTTCGAAAGTCCCAACCAAAAAATTGTTTTAACTTAAATGAAATTCTTAGCGAAAAGTTACTGTATAATAAGAACATAAAAATTTAAAAACTTGTAAAACAAAAAGAAGAATAAATTAAGAGAAACAATAGCAAAAAATTTATATAAATTGTCTGAGGGGAGATGAAGTTATTCACAACGTAAACGAAAGTAATTTTCCAAAAAGATTTATTTAAATCAAGACAGTTTTAAGCTATTTTTGGGAGACCATCTCCTCAAGTTTTGAAGATTTGTTTGCGATGAACAATGCCATTCCACAAGTTACGACACGATTATGTAATTTAACTTACACAAATTGTATTTCATCCAGCAATATAAGTTTAACTTTTATATTTATCTTTAAAAAAAATTGGTATATCAGCTTCTAGGTAAATGTTTCCATTAAATTTATATTAGAAGAAGGAAAAACTTTCATGTGATTTTCGCAATACACATTCAAAACGTATCTAAATTTCCCCTTTTCATTATTCGACTCGTCGCTCCACAACTGTTGCATTGTGGTCAAGTAACGCTCTGCTGCCCTTTCAATTCGGCTCCAGAGAGCTTTTCTTGCACAATTCTAATTAAATACAGACTGGTTTAGTAACCTATCTCTTATATACATATATATTTATTTATATTCAAATACATTTTTGATAAATTTTCAACAATTTTTGCTCTTTTATGTTTACTTTTTTTTACGAGAAACTCATCGACGTAATGTGATCCTTCAAGTATATTAAATATCGAATATCTCCTTATAAATATATATATCAATTTTGCTTCATACATAAGAAACACGTTTAATATTAAAAGAGAGATATTTTTCAAATTCAAATTTGAGTGTTTATTACATTTCATAAACATTTCATATCAATAATAAATGATTCTATCACATTTAGTTAACTAAAAGCATAGTTTCGCAAAATCTACTAAACACATCATAGCAAAAAACACGAAAACCTCTTAAATGACATCATTAGAATAGTTAAGTTCAGAAATCGTGGTTTTATAGAAACCACACTACATCATGTAATAGGATTACTCCCTCATTTGTCATATAACTAGTAACTATGCAAACGATAATTAACATTAATGTATACTAGAATATCGGTAGTTCACAATTGTCTCTTCTACCCTGAATGCTTTCCCATTCTCTCATACCCAACCAACAGAAGTGACAATAATTTATTCATTCATGCATAATTACATTGCATTTAATCATTTGAAATTTTCTTTTCGGTTCACCACCTTTAATGTAAATTATTGATTTAATTATAAATACAAACACATTTTTCTTGTTAATGATATACATTGTTGAATAATTCTATTACAATTCATTGAAACTCTTTCAAATTCACCTAAATTCATATAAATTAAATTATTAATAGATAAATTTAATTAATATGATAATAGCTTCATAATATAACAATTTATATGAATTTACAAATACAATTGAAGTTAAATTGATGCATTTAAGATAAAATAATTCTATTTCTATAATAGTTACACTATTCCATGCCATATAAGTCACATTAATTATATTCTATATTTTAGAAACGCTAGATGTGTTCAAATCCCCGCTATGTATTTAAATTCTATGAAAATTTTATATTTCTTACTTACGCATGATAGCCTACTGGCTACGCCACTGATTCCAAGAAATAAAATTATGATGAAAGGTGGATAAATGAAATGTCATTATTATTGAAATCGTGAAAGTTGACTCTTTGAGTCCAGTTAGTAACAGTTAGAAGACAATCTAAAGTTTTTTAATGAATGTGTCTGCTGTGGCTGCAGCATATATCATTTTTAACTCTTAACAAATGTAATGAAGAAATGTGAAATTGTTTTATACTTTGACCATGAGTGTGTGGTCTCACAGGTGCTTGTTCATTCTCAAACTTTCTTTTTTTCCTTCCTCTACTTCTTCTTCTTCATTAATTTATATTATATGGAATAGGCAACCAAAAGAGCTGAAACTTTTACCTAGTTATCTACAATTCAGGCTCATAAAATGAATATTAGATACATTATTCAAGAGTAAAATGAGATAGAATAGGATGCTGTTTATGTTACAAGTATTAATAATATTTAATGGTTATTATTATGAAATGAAGTTTTGTAAATTAATTAAATGTATGAATGTGAATTTTATGTGAGGATAAAGTCGGTTATCATAAAAGATTTATGAGTTATGTATTACAGAAAGTTTATAAAAATATAAGTGCACAGATCCAAAAATAATATTAATAAACGACTACTTTTATATTCCATTTAGACATTCTGAATTAAATATATAATAATGTAACTGATATGAAACATTAAATAGCAAAGTTTTCTATTTGCGAAGAGAATAAAACGACATTGTATTACATCCATATGTATCTATGAATATTTTATATCATAATTATTGTAAAATACTATTATTAGCAACAATTCACAGTGGCGTATTATAGTAGGCAATCAGGAAAGTGCTAGGGGAGCCGAGATAAAAGAAATGCAAAGAAGTGCATTGGTTTGCGAGAAAAATTATGAAATTATTAAGAAAATAATTTTTCCTGCATTTTTACAAAAATATTTTTAAATAAAAATTTTACATTTGTGTAAAATGAAATGGAAGCTCCAAAAATTATTAAATGTATTGAATTTATAAACAAATTTGCAAAATAAACAAAACAAAACCAGAAAAATCATTTTTGTGCATTTTTTAAAATCTATTATTAAATGAAAATGTTTACATTTGAATTGAATGACATGGGGGCTCTAAAAATATTTTTTTATTAAATCGCAAACGGCCGTAGTGCGCCACTGACAATTTACATAAGTTTTCTCGCTTATCTGTTAAGGGATTTTAATATTTTGATAAGAAGATACGTCGAGAAAATTGGAAAAGTGAGAAGAACACCGAACATCCTTACAAATAAACTTTTTTCTGCTATCCCTTAAAAAGAAAAATGAAATAAATATAAGAATGAAAGAAAGCAAAAACTCATGTCCGTTATATTTATTTATATTTATGTTATGCTAAATAGAATGCTGCGTTTCAAATAATTAATATCCTACGCAATAATCGCTTTTATATATACATGTATGTTGTGTATAAAATTTTATAAATAAAAATGATCAATATTTGATCTTCCCTGCAGATAGCAGCTTGTGCTACATTCAGGAAACGAGAGAAACCTGGCCTGAAGGAAAAACTTCTGGAGAAGTGGGCCACTGAATGTCACATCACGTTAAGGTCAACAGATGATCCTCAACTCTTATTTCTTTCTAATAGAACTAATCACCTTGTTATCTCTACTCATACACCATAAATAATTAAACACAAAAGCCATTTACAATAAATAAAATGCACAAGAAAGTATTTTTTTAATGTTATTGCTATCATTTTATTAATACAATTTATTATTTGCAAATTGTAATCGATAAATATTATTTGTTAAAAGAAGTGAATGAATTAATCGTTGTACAAATTTCTCTTTTGATTCTTCGTCGATCTAGCCTAGATTTCCATATTTAAAAAACGAGAATCGCATACGTCAGGTGAATATTGATATATAAACAAGAACATTTTTTATGTCGCGAAATCATATGATAAAAACTTCTCTCTATATGAGTGTTTCGATGTTGACCTCTTTAATAATAAAAATCCAAACAAACTACTTTTTATACACATTCATTCATTCATTATTATTATTAAGCAGGTGACAAAAATAGCACACAACAAACATAAGAAGTATGATAAATGCCCGTAATAAATTATCTTAAATTTATTAAATAACAAACAAGCTACTGGTTTAACAACTTATTCT
This sequence comes from Deinopsis erosa, assembly GCA_027574845.2. NCBI lineage: Eukaryota > Metazoa > Arthropoda > Insecta > Coleoptera > Staphylinidae > Deinopsis > Deinopsis erosa. The sequence continues at coordinate 28,107 of JAODFZ020006361.1, forward strand.
AATTATTCTTGTTTAAAAAGTAAATAAACACAGAATTTTCTTCATTTATTATCATATTTAAATGCATTTAGTAATGCATGATATAATATAATAAATTATTTATTCGTATTATAACTTTTAATTGGATGCAATGCAGAATAATAAACATAAATTTGCATATTAATATTTTTCATTATATATTATATGTGTTTATAGGCAATATAGAATAAAAGTAGACCAATTTTTACATTCAAATATAATAAATGACTTTATATTATTCATTAAATGTAACAATGGATTGTAATAATTATTAAATAAGTTAATGATGTTGTTAATGAGCCTTGGTTGTTAATGCACTTATGAGTTTAATTTTTATAGATAAAGCTTCAAAATATTAGAACGAAACATTTTGCGATGTACCTACAACCGCCCCCTAATTTAACGCCTGTTGTGCATAACGCCGGCACTGGGCGACTGTAATTAATTTACTAAACAGAAAAAATTATTTAACATTCCACAAATGAAATAAATGAATGTTTCCATTTTAAATGAATCAATTAAAATATTATTTCATAATAAACAGCTTCAATATCGATGCAATATCAAACAATATAACAATTTCGAAAGAATGAAAATAGAAGAACGATAACAAATTATACACTTGATTAAATTTTATCAATTACATGAAAACATTTTCATTAATTGCTTTTTTAAAGATAAATATGTGAAATAAATTTTAATCTCTAATTATAAAAGTAACGACAGATAATAAAACATTTTTGTTTCAAATTCATTATCCATTGTCTTATAGAACTATTTTAATGGGATTAGAATGTTTATAAGTTAAATATTATAAATATTATGGGGCTGGTTATATTTCTTCATTATAATCAGTTAGTTACGTAACGCTCATCTATAAAGGTATTTTCATTAAAATATTTCATACGCTATTAAATTACTTAACTATAATGTGGCTAATGACGGTCCTGATATAAAAAAAGCTTTCTATATAACTCATAGCAAATTGGTCTTATTTTTTAATATTATTTTAAATTAGCTCGCTCGTTGATAAATTGAACAGCAGAAAGCAATCTTCAATCTGCACTTAATTAATTAAACATCACACAATGATTGTGATTCATTAACAACGTAATTAAATTGATTGAGAAATGTGTTTAACATACAACGATATCTCTGTTTAGTAGTGTTAGGAAATGCATACAACATACATGCATTATACACACACACACATACACAGACACACTAGAAAATTATTTATTAACTGCGCATTTTCACTAAATTGATTAATTCATATCAAAAAGAACTTTTAATTTTATTATTCTATTGGGCAAATGATAGTGTGTTTGTAATGTCATTTATAATATGAGTGAAGTAGCTAAAATTTTCAAATGAGACAAATAGGAATAAATGAGTAGTCCATTAATTTGCGTTTCTCGCAGAAGCAGAAGGAGGAAATGAATATTATTTGTCACGCGCGATACCAAAACGAACTTTTCAAGTACATTCTATAAGCAAAACTTTTAGAACTGTTGCATACTTCCTTTAAAGTAAAGTATTCTTTAAAGTACACACACAAAGATGCCACATACACCACACTAAAGAAAATTGTGCAAGAAATTATTTTTTTTTTATGTATTTTATATTAATATTCTAACAGGTTCTTTCCAAGACGGTATTTTCATGGAACAAGGGAAATTTAATTTAATTCTACCTTTTATTAATTTTTAATTTTTTTTATACAAAGCTGTTTATTTATTTAATAAAGCTATTAATATTAATAAATATATTATTCTGGATAAATAAAAGGAAGTAAGGGTAGCATAAAGATAAATAAATAACGGAGGAAGCAAACTGTGTTACCACATGATATCAAACCGAACGAAAAATGATCAATTCAATAATAAAACATTTTTTATCCATTTTTATGTTACATAAACATGTTTCAGCAATAATGGCATGCCAAATTCATGATTTAATACGAAACTTATTTTAACTCATAACAATATGCGTTTCATTAATTCAACAACCAACATCCAGCTTGGAGAGAGAAAAAATTGATATCGTGTCCTTGGGGCTGCACCCCGAATAACAACTTTTAAACTACGATAATAATTATAATAAGTTAAAAGGAAAAAAGGAGTGCATGCTTTCATTCTAAACCACCCCTAAATCAACAACTTACAAACTTTTCGTAGCGTTTAAAGTTCAATTCCAATTTGAATTTAAAACAAGATTTTATCCACTATTTACCATTCATGCTTTCACGACGATCGTAAATTATATTAACAAAATCATCAAACTAATTTCATCTCTAATGTAATTTATTTTTTGCTTTATTAATGGTGATCCATCAGAAGGGAGCAATTATTAACGCATTTGTAAAACTACATCTTGTAATCATTAGATTCTAATGGGAGATCAATAATTGCCAAATTAATAGAGACACATAAAAAACCATCTCTTCATTATAATCAAATCTGACACAAATAATATTTAAATTATATCAAAATTTATTGTTACAGATTTACCCCTTTCAATAACAGAATAGATATTAGGTTAGTGCATAATTAACGAACGCTTTTCCGATGCCCTTCACATTTCTGATATTTTAAATATTTGTTTTATTTTTTACGAACCAATATTTTTCAATATATTAAATTAATGAAAATGCGTTTCAATAATCACTTTCATAGAAGTTTTACTACAGTAAATTGCCACTAATTTGCAAATACAAAAAAAAAGTGATTATTAGCAAATCATGTTGTGTGGCCTTTTTGAAAGGCATCAATATTATAATTATGAAAATTCAAAATAAAGAAAAGATCATTCATTATGCATTGACCTAATATAAAGCATTAATTTTGCTAAAAATTTATATAAACAATAAAATCTTCTGCACATCAGCAGCATCAATAAGCATTACAATAATAACAATTTTATATTCTTTGTTATTTAGTTTACAAAACACATCTTCTCACGGTTATAAAACTCTATATTGCCATCATTTTGTACATATGTGAGAAATAAAACATTGATATAGGCGAGGTATATGATAAAATGAAAGAATCAACATATTTGATTGACATAAGCTAATAAAATAAAAACATTCATTTTTCGACGTAGATAAAGTGTTTAAAAGCAAAGCAACCTGATATAACTTTATAAATGAATAATTGGCTTTCATTTCATAAATATATGAACATCATTGCTCCTTCTACAACTTATTGTATTCGTATAGATTGTGAAAGCAACATGAAAACGTATCTGTGTTAATATTATAGCCGACATTTATCATTTATTGAATGAAATGTATTTGTTGTTATTTAAGCAGATCATTGCACTTGTCTGGCATGAACAAATTTCTTTCTACTTTCATTTATTTTAGGTTCATGTGCATACATATTTAATAGCAGAACAACACAAACGAATCTTTTGATATTTTAAAGAAAAATTGCTTCCAGCATTAAAACTTTATTAAAAAATATTCTTTTTAGTTACAATCAACAATTTATTTTGTCTAGGAAAACATTGTTTGTTTAGAAATGTATATAGTTTTAGCTATTTGTTCTTATTTTATGTTTTATACGTGTTATTGTTAAAACTTGCTATAGAATTTAAATGGAAGTATTTGCATTGAGTTTTGTTTCTTTCTACTTAATTTATTATATTTTTAATTAAGAAAGAAAGTTTATTTTGACAAATATGCATTTCTATTTAGTAAAATGATGCTAAAGAAATATGTATTTAATAATACAGTTAATTTGTTTACAAATAATTTCTATATGTTCAAGGCATTCATACTTAATGTGAAACGAATAGATTTATTTTCCTTTAATTACTAGAAATTTCTTATATATTACACCAGCGGTTTTCAAAGTGTGCTCCGCGGAGCCCTGGGGTTCCGCGAGCTACCTCAAAGGGCTCCGTAATTTATAAATTTAAATCCGCTAAAAAAAAATTATGTAATAACGTAACCTATTAAAAACTATGTTTTTAAAACTCTCTCTATATTTCATTTATCATAAATCCAGTGACAGATCATTTTTAGGTTAATTGTCAAAATTGACAAATCTATTATTTCAGTCATTTCCTTGGTTACAAGGGCACATGCATTCCTCTTCCTTCTTTTTCCAGCACTTTCAGTAATCGGTTTGAACTGAAATTTTAATAGAATGCAGTGTTCTCGATAATGAATCTATCTACTAAATTTCAGCTCGATCCGATCACAGGACGTGGGTTAATTTACCGTCGCAAGGTTTGCAACCCACCGATATAGAAACATACATACATACAAATGCAAAGTTAATATAGAGAATACAAAATTAACCTATTAAGAGCTATGTTTTTAAAACTCTCTCTATATTTCATTTATCATCAATACAGTGATTGATCAATTTTAGGTTAATTGTCAAAAGTGACAAATCTGTTATTAGAGTCATTTCCATGGTTACAAAG